>JBBPMA010000102.1:0-33364 GCA_038090075.1 Xanthoconium purpureum
TTTACCAGATTATTCCAAACTGGAATGGTCTGGAATAGTCTGGGACAGTCTGGAACCAGCTGGACAAAGCTAGCCAGTTAGTTACCTTGCTGGGAGAGCTGGGAGCTGTCCCAGTCCATCCAGTTTGTCCAACACTGGACAGTGCTGGACAGCTGAGGGCTGGTTTGCTGATGCAACTCACATCCATACCTCTGCTTGGGGGTATGACACCACCACTGATGCCTGGGGCAACGCTGCTGCTGCTGCCAATTGGGGTGATTCCCAAATGGAGTAGACAGTGTGCCACACCTCCAAATTCAGAATTCCATAGTTGAAGGCCTTAGTGCTTGAATGGGACTTCACCCCTCTCCTTCTAGAATCCAAATGGGTATGGCCTTTGGAAGCCCATCTATATAAGACAATACATTTCTTTCCCTTTCACCCCAAGTCCTTATGTCCAACATCTCTGCCAACCATATCCTTGCACTCCCTCAGCTGCAATGCAACCTCCTCTATGCCACCTTCCTCAAAACCCCCTACCTCTTGTTGCAGATTGAAGACTGCACATTCATGCAAAATTCCCCTGCCCTACGAGAAGCCATTGCAATGTACTGCATTTACATTGCCTTCCACAACATCTACACAGAAAGACCCCCTCCCTATGAACGCTGCAATGCTGACATCAGACAACTCATTCTTGAACTTTGTTCCCACTGCTTTGAATTGCTCACGTCTCTCAGCTTCCCTGGCATCCTTGGGAACCTCCCACCTG
The DNA here is from genome assembly GCA_038090075.1 of Xanthoconium purpureum. Classification (NCBI taxonomy): domain Eukaryota; kingdom Fungi; phylum Basidiomycota; class Agaricomycetes; order Boletales; family Boletaceae; genus Xanthoconium; species Xanthoconium purpureum. The sequence continues at coordinate 752 of JBBPMA010000102.1, forward strand.
GAAGTACATACCTCCACTTCCAGAACATCCTATGCACCCTCTCTGGAGCTGACCTTACTCACTTTACTGGCTTTATCATGTTATGGACTTTGTGCCCTTCAACGACATCCCCTCTTTTTCCCTAGTCCCCTGGGACGACCTCTCCCTTCCACTTGGCGACTTCCTCATCCCCTACTCTGTGCCACTCAACTCCTGGACCCCCAAGTCTCATTTTGGATCCTCTTTCTAGATTCCCACATGGTTAGGCTTCTATCCGCTGTGCATAGATCTCGCTGTCCTGTCGGCCTTCCACCTTCCAGATACATCTTGGTCTCTTTCCACATCTGTCTGCTCAGTATGTCTCCCTTCTGCTCTTCCATTCCCGCAGTTCCTTTGCGACATGGAGCTCCATATCCCTTCTGGAACAGACCTCTTCCAGTCTTCCGTATGACTCCCCTTTCTGCTCTTCTTGCAGCTCTCCGCTTCTCCTTTTAGACACAGAACCCCTACAGGCTTCCACTTTCCACTTATGCCACCATTCCATCCTGGTCCATGCACCTCCCTTAGACATATATAAACCCCTCCATGTATGCTGGGATTCCCCAGCTAGTTCTACACATTCGCATTGTAATCCAGTTCATTCCAAGATTTCCTCTCGGATTCCTTGAGATCCCAGTCTCCTCACAGTTGAGGGATCACTCACATTCACACCGAGTCCATGTGCTTCGCCAACTCGACGACCTACTCTTAGGTCCATCAAGTATTGCTTCAAGCTTTACTCTTGTCCAGGAAGGCCTCAACAATAAGCCCTTGCCTGCTAGGCTACATCAATAAGACCTATTGGCTGCTTTACCAAGCCTCACTGGGAGACAGCCCCAGGAGCACAGGGGAACACTAGAAAGCAATGCTCAACGTAACACATCAACCCCTTCCCAGCTACCCCTGAGCCTCCAGCTCAAGATAGTCTGAGACCTGACTCTCCCCACTGCCATGGAGATAACCTCATCAATGTTGCCTTCTGTCCACTCCCCCCCACTGCCCCAACTCAAGACACCATCCTCATCACTCCTATCCCCTGGAACCTTCCAGCTCTTGCTGCCAGGATTGCTCACGCCCTTGTGGCAGGTAGATCTACCACTGATTCCACAACCCCAATTCTGATCCCAAACCCTCTCTCTCCAGACTCCCCCCTTAGCAACTGTCTTCAACAGAAATACAGGTGCTTCCATTGCAAGGAGCGAGGTCACTTCCACACAAAATGCCCTCAATACATTTGCCCCTATTGTGATACCGCAGCCCCTAGTCACACCCAAGGTCATTGTCCCTCCAACCCTCACCTCACCCAGCAACTCCTTCCAACTTTCCAGAGTTGGTTCAGACTCTGAGGAGGAATTTGACTCCCTCCCTCCCTCCCCTGGATGAGGAAACTTTTGATTCAGTGAATCAATCTTGTGAGGAGGGTAATGTTACAGATTTCATGCCCTTCAACAAGATCCCCTCTTTTTCCCTAGTCCCTTGGGACAACCTGTCTCTCCCACTTGACAGGTTCCTCATTTCCTACACTGCTCCACTTGATGCCTGGACCCCTCTGTCTTGTTCTGGATCCTCCCTTTAGATTCCCTGCATGGTTAGGCTTCTATCTGCCATCCATAGATCTCACTGTCCTGTCAGCACTCTGCCTTCCAGATATATCTTGGTCTCTTTCCACATTCATCTTGGCTCCCTGTACATTCCATATCTTTCTGCTCTTCTGATTCCACAGTTCCTTTGCGACACAGAGCTCCATATTCCTTCTGGAACGGATCTCTTCCAGTCTCCTGTATAACTCCCCTTTCTGCTCTTCTCACAGCTCTCTGCTTCTCCTTTTAGACATGGAACCCCTATGGGCTTCCGCTTTCCACTTATGCTACCATTCCATCTTGGTCCATGCACTTTCCTTAAAGGTATATAAACCCCTCCATGTATGCTGAGGCTTCTCAGCTAGTTCTATGCATTCATGTTGTAATCTAGTCCATTCCAAGGTTCCCCATTGGTTCCTTGAGACCCCCATCACCTCTACCATTAGAGGGATTACTTGTGTTCACACCGAGTCCATGTGCTCCACCCAACCAACAACTTGCTCTTGAGTCCATCAAGTATTGCTTCAAGGCAATACTCTTGTCCAGGAAGGCCACGACAATAAGCCCTTGCCTGCCAGGCTACACCAATAAAACCTGCTGGCCACTTTATCAAATCTCACTAGGTGCCAGCCCTAGGAGTACTGGAGAACACTAGAAAGCAATGCTCAATGTAACAGTTTGTAACAGGAACTGTATTGATCTGGTAGGAGTTTCAAAGCTTTTCAACAGGAAATGCTCTACAGAAATAACATAATGCTTACATCCAATCTCCACTCAGTGATCACCTGTGTAACTGGACTTTCACCATTTGTTTGCTGAAATCCTCCTTGGCTTGGTCCAATCTTACCAACTATAAGATAGGTCTAAAAACTGAAAAAATAATCATAGGAACCAAATGTACTCATCCAAATTTTGGCTGCCACCAGTTGCTCAATGCTCTGTTGCATTTGTAAGGGTGTAACTGTATATATAGGACTACTTGGTGTTGAAAGTGATGTTCTATTATAATAATAGTATAACTTTCTCAAAAGGGTTATGCAGTGAAATAAACACACCTTGGAGACATTGAGCATATTTCACCATCTACAGGGCAAGTCATATATGGAGCAATGAATATTAAATCATTGGTCTAAAGATTTTTGTTGAAATTTGACTTCACATATGGATGGCTTGATCTTACAACAATATTGAATGGATTTGGCTCAATCTCTGAAGACCACAGCTTCCAAAATTGTGGATCTGTTTGTGTTGGATTGAGAATAAGACTATTGGTCTGAATATTCAAAGTGGCATATGTTGCTTGTGGAGATAGAGAACATGCTGCAAGATATGCCACTATTGGAGGGCCACCATCTGAATATATAAGCCAGATGTCAGCATTCTTAGTTCCATCCAGTATCTGTCATTTACCTTGTTCAATGTTACAGCTTAGATTTGTTTTATTAAAGGTAAATAATTCATCTACTTCCACATTGGCTGTAATGAGAAAAAAAAGATACTGATTGCATAGTTGGCAATCAGTCTTAAATTCACTTGAGTCCTATATATAAAATATTATCTAAACAAATTTCAAATATGAGATAAAATACTAACCAGATAGATAACTTCATTTATTCCAAATGACATCCTTTGTCTGGAGTTCAATCCTGATTTCAAAATAAAGTCAACTATAAAACACCCATGTATGTGAAATCCAACAACCTACCTGTAAGCAATATTGCTCCTTGTCCAAGGTCATTGGTAGAAAAATTAAGTTGTGGTATATAACTGGGATATCCAGGTATTTTGCTAGAGTTATAGTAGGAGATATTGAATAATAGTCCACAACTGGCTTGTAAAAAAGTTGCATTCACAATTGCATCTATAAACCTGGGATGACTTGTGGTAAGGATATTATAGATTGTGTTGTTCAAAAGGCCATTGGTTTGAAGGTTATCCACTAGACTGATTGGTGACACACTTTGAAATCCAACTGTCAACAAAGGATCTGCAAAAACTGAGCTGTTTGGCCAAGGTACCAATGTTGGGACAGAAATGATGGAGGTGCTGTTGTAAGCTGTGAACTGCAGCACAGTACTGGAGGCAATATGCATCACAGAGACACATGCCAAGTATATCATGACACCAATTATTATCCATAAAGATGATGGTTGGTTTTTGTTGCAAAAGTGTTGAAAGTGAAGCCCCAATTCCAGTCCATGCATTGGTAGTATCATGAACTGTTGTCAAGTAGTGTCTTTGTGCAATAAGTTTTGCTGTTTCAAGTTGCTGCACAATAAACAATACTACTGCAGTGTATATCTTACAAATGAGTGAAATAAATATAATGTAAAAGAATAGATATAAGAAGAATCTTACAACATAAAATGCCTGGAGGAATATAGCCAATGTTGTTGTTACCCAGGTGTTGTAATTTGATGTGGTGACTTTATGCTCTGGATGATGTGTTGAGAGCAAGATAAGGACTACATGTAGTGCAAAAAGAATGCCATGAAGAATATAGCACCACAAGTGCATAGAGAAATATTCTGGAAGGAAAACAATTTCAGTGCTTGCTACTAATATGAGTAAGAACTAACCTTTGGCAACATACTGCTTCCAATTAAAGGTATGCATTGTAGAGTTAAATTTGACATTGCTTTTTTCACCTTGATAATGTTTATTTGACCCAATTTCCAGGTCCAAAAGACAATCTTCAATCTTCATTCCTTGAATCCTCAATTGGTCTGAAACACAAGCACTTTCTTTTGCCATGAAATCTTGCAAAGTTGTGGAATGAGCAGAGATCCACATCAACCCCAGAATACCAAAATCAATTTGAGATATTCTTGGGTATGACTCATGAAGTATATAAACCATCAGAGCAAAGAGCATGATGGAAATGAACAAGCCAAAGGCAACCTAAAATTATCAGAATCTGGATATATTTTATAGAGGATGACTCACTGGAGCTGTGTTGATCTATGCTTAATATTAGAGGATAAATGAACTAAATATACAAATCATACATTCAACCTCATCTCCAAAATAGAACTAGCTATGGGGCTTATTCCTTGGGTTTTCTGATTTGCTTTTGCAATATCAAATATATTTGCTATAAATTATATATATCAAGCAAAATTAAAGTTCAATCAATAGCATACCTAACCATATAAATGTTGCAGCAAATTGTGCCACAGCATTTTCAAATTGCTTCTTCTGAAGAATTATTGGTAATTCTAGAGTTTCTGTTATTGGAGCTAATGCAGCAGTCCATGGAATTCCTAGCAGGTTATTCAGGTATCTACATTCAAGGTAAGCTTAAATCAGCTTAATAATGTATTCAGTGCTAACAAATCATCTGTAAACATGGCTACACATTGATAACTTTCATTTATTGATTGAATGTGTAGACAAGGAGTAGTGAACAAGTATAATTCTTGGGTAGAAGCATTGAACTAAAATAGCAGTTGTTAGTAACAGAATAAATCATAGATAAATATAAATACACTTTGTGTCAATTCTGTGGTTGAACCTGGAAACCATATTTTCCAAGGCTCAGGTTCAGATTGGTTGACTAGAAACCCCTCAGCTGATAGGATTTGTCCATTCTACATTGGAAGATGCTGAGTAGTGTTTGTTGCATGAAGGGTGCATGCAACAAAAAAAGATGTGGTTGTAACATTAACAAAAAAATCAGAGCCAGCTTCCAGGTAATAAGCCAAATAATATCTAGTATTCATATTGAGAGCTCACATGACATTACAAATGGATAATCTAGATCAACCTGCAGTACTTGATCAGTCAAGTTCTGCAAGGATATTCCAGTGGAAATTTGGAAGGCAACATAGTTGTTGCAAAGTGGACAAGGCTAGAAGGTTGGTGTGAGTATTTATACAAAACACTTTGGAAAAACTCACATGTCCAATATCAGCCTGATCCAAGGGAATATAAGATACCAGATTTGGATCTAGTATTCATGCTAAGTGTGAGGACAAAAAACATGAAAAATTATATGTACCTTGTATGTCCAATGCAACTTCACCAAGTCCACTAACATTGACAAAATAGAACTGCCTAGAATTATTCCAATAACCAACTGAAGTATTGGAAAGTAAGCCACACTCAGCACTGATGGTGGTTGCATTCACAACTGCCCCAGTGTAAGCATCATTGGTGATTGGCACGTCATACAACATGCTCCCAGTCAGTCCTTTTGCAGATGGTAACAGAGGCCACATTGCAATTAAAGGTGAGAAACCAGCCCAGTCAATATTAGTGAGATTGAGGGATGAAAAGGGCCAGGCCAATGTAGATGGAACAGCACTTGTGAGGGTATTGTTGAATGCTTCGAACTGGATGACCGATGATGAGATGATGTGCAGGCCGGAAATGCAAGTCAGGTACGTCAATATCGCAAATATCATCAATGGGGAAGACACAGCCTTGGTTTGCTGCCACAACACATTGATCGCAGCCCCGATTCCGTTCCAGGCGCCGCATATGTCGTGTATGACAGTGAGTTTCTGCCGCTTGGCCATGGCAGCTGATATCGCGAGACGTTGCATGATGAGCACCAGGACTGCAGTGTATATCTTTCCGGTACGTTCGTCAGGTCAGCATTCATGAAACAAGTTCATGCAAGCGTACCGAGTAAAATGCCTGGAGAAAAACCTTTAAGGCAATGGTAGCAACAGTGTTGTTGATCGAGACCGAAAAGTGGTGCTCAGGATGAGTGAAAAGCATGGCAGCGAGGGCGGCATGGATGACGACAAGGAGGGCGTGGAGTCCGTAGCACCAGTAGCGATGGGTATGGTTGCCTCTGGTCGAGAAGACCGGGTCAGCGTCGTGGAGGAGTGCTACGGTGAACGGGTAATCAGTGTTGCTGCGACGTGGATGAGGCGGCGACACTCGCCTTCGCAGGCCGAGTCCTCTTCCACGGCTGTCGTGGACAATCTGTCCTCATCTGAGGATGCCATCGGTGGGTAATTGCTACTCTGATGACCTGGAGGATAAGCCTCGGCCATCTGGAAGTTGCTGTAGTCGAATGGAAGGATGAGAGAGGAAGGGGGAAAGATGAACTCTGCAGCACTATTCCTGAAACACAAATACGCAGAATGTTCCGGGGGTGCCTGAATCCCACGCGCCATTCCCTTAAACACGGAAACCAACATGTTTGATGGGGCATCAATTGTTTCACAGGGCGGGCAGGTGGTACCTACACCGAGTGGGTACCAAGGCGACGACTATGGGTGGTTTGTCGAACTCTGTTGGAGAAATTGGTATACACGATTGTTGTCAACAACATTAATAGATGGAGGTATTAGCTCGGCGAACGACGAGGTGTTGACTTTTCCTTTTTGAACATCAGCATCGGGGAACGTGTGTTCGTGGACTTTCACGGCTGTTTTCACCGCGCCAGAGAAAAGATGCCGTGTTTCGTGCGTGCGCTTCTCCGAGTCGCAGGAGTGCACATGGTTCCAAAACATCTTCGCCAACAAACCGAGGCGCTGGATTGGGCTAGTGACGACGGCTTGGCGGTTCTGAAATTTCGTCCTTGTGTACATCTTCGTCGTCCTGATGGCTCAGTTGGCTAGAGCGCAGATCTCATGCGTCCCATATGACCATGTTACGAATTCTTGGGCGATCCAATTGTGATGTCGAGAGTATCGAATTTCCATCCAGATATCTAGCCGAGAACGTGAGTACCTTCGATATATTGCGTGCCAGCGAGACCACAAATAGTGCTTTACTCGGGAGTAGTCGTAGTCGGGCCCGTGTGCCCATGAATGACTGTATTGCACCCTCATATTTGTTGTTCTCCATGCATGAATTTCCGATGAGAAGATACATGTAGGCCGTGTCAGTGGCGATGTTCAACGCGCGAGGACGCTGTACACGTGCCTGGACTATGTAACATATGAAGTTGAAATGCACCGTAACGATGAGGTCGTCTATGTGGACTATCGCATCGAGGTGGTCTCTGGCCATGAACACGATGATAGCCTAAGATGAGACAAGTGGTGGAGCCGCGATCGAGTTGAGAAGACACGGGCCTTAATGAGGAGAAAACTAGTATGAGACGAGTGAAAGTGCTCGAACGCAATGTCGCAGGTGCGATAAGCCTTGTACTTCTCCCCGTTTCCGACGTGGGCCAAACTTTTCGCAATGTAAACGATGACGGATGGCCGAATCTTGATAGCCTTGGGGTAAATTAGTGTCAACGTGAATGAACGTGGGATGAGCACGACGAGGACCTTTTTGGCATCGACGAGCGCTGCGTCCCAATGTTCCAAACGAGCTCTGATGAGAGCTCGACTAGCGAGTACATGATGGGATGGATGCGAAGATGCGGTGATCGTTGCGGTCAATAGCATGTCTGCGTTCTCGAGTAGGCCATGTTTCCATAGATCGAGCGGAGTGCTATCGATATGGATGTCAGGTTCTTTAAAAGTCGGATATAGATGAGACCATGGGATGGAATCCTATGTGGAAAGACGCGCAAAGTTGCTCGGATGTGTCTGATCCAACGAGACAAGACACTCACAATGATATTGCCGTCCCAGAGTCGAACGGATCCATCTTTGGTAGCTGTCGCGATGCGATCCCCTTGCGGCGAGTATTTCGCTGCTCTCCGGCTATCTCGACACTTCCTGAGACGAGCGGAGTCGGGCGAGAAATCGACAGCGTAGATGTAGCTCTCCTCTTTGTGCTGCCAGACTTGTTCGAATGTCGTCGTGTCCCAGACAAACGTGTTTCCGTTGCTTGCCCCTGCTGCGACCCACTTTCCGTCATTGGATACAGCGAGACACAAAAATTGCAGAAACATAACATGCCCAAACATGATGCGTCACAAGCAGCTTACCACGATAAGATAATGTTTTCATTCAACACAAACACGAGTAGAGACAATAGATCTATATATGCTATTGTAATGTCCGTAGTACTCACCACCCCGTGCTACAGAGTAACCACTCAATGACAGTCTACGCTCAGTACACACCGTCTCCATGCTCTTTACCTTCACCTCCGAGGCAGACATCTACAAGTCCATGCTTAGATGGGCGGTTCTTGGTTGTGAGGACGCTCGCAGGAGGAGAGTCTGGGACTTGAGGCTTGAGGAACAGAGGGAGTGCTATGTCATTGTGTCGTCGGCGTTGGCAGAGGCAGCGACGAGGGAGAAACTGGTATTGACGGATTGGCGATCTGAAAGGAATCGGATGGCCCGTGCACAATTTTCATGTGGAGTTTGAACGTCTCGCTCCGAAATGTCAGATCATCAAGTCTTATCTCTCCACTAGTTACTCACTTCACGACATCCTCTGGCACAATATCCATGCACCTTTTGGCCATGACGCAGCAGCAACACAAGACATGCACCCACCATTTCACTTTCTCTAAGTATCTGAGCCGGCCGACCCCCCTTACACAGGTCCAATCTAGACCTCACTAACACAAAGGTGTGCATGCATATATGTGCAGTTTTCTATGAATATGTCCCTCGGCCCACCTCACGACTCAAACTATGGCTACGCGTATGCCAAACGAATGGTTGATGTGCAAAGTCGGTCCGCTTACCTCCGACCTTCATCACTATAATTTATCTTACAGCATTCTGCAGCGCATACAAGGAAGAATTTGGTTGTAACTTCACATCTGCTATATAACCTTCATGATCCAAGATACAGTATTGCCCTGCGATTTACACCTTGGGTTCCTTGTACAACCTGAGTGACAACGAGGAGAGGACAACCGAGACGGAACTTGAAGATAGTTAGTTAGCACCTCGACTGCACGCTGTGGTTCAAGCAAAACTCACGATAAAGCCATCGCCAGCGAGGCCCACACGGGCGAAAGACGGGCATGACCAGCAGGGTATATTACCCCCGCAGCAATCGGCACCGCAACGGCGTTGTACATGCACGCCCAAACCTGCGAACACACGTTACTCATCGCTGTGCTAAAGAGCAGACGTCAAGATGCTCACGAAATTCTGCTTGACACGATTGAAAACTTTTCGCGATAGATCGCACAGCGTGAGGAGACTCTTGAGGTTCGAAGAGACGAGGACGAACGAAGCGCTGGAAATGGCAACGTCACTGCCAGAACCGATGGCAATCCCAATATCACTCGCAGCGAGGGCCTTTTGCATCCGTCAGTACATCGAGACGTTGATAGCAAAAACAAACGACCTACAGGTGCGTCATTGATGCCATCCCCGACCATTGCTACGATGCACCGCTCGTTCATCCCTCTCTTTCCGGAAAGCCTCTGCCACCTGGAGGCAGGACGCTTGGCACCATTCGCCTGCAGCCACTCGATCTTTTCTGCTTTTTGGTGAGGGAGCACGCCTGCCAAAACGTTCATCTCTGAGATGCCGACCATTCTTGCGACAGCCTTGGCCGTTTGCTCATTGTCGCCAGAAATCATCCAAGTTCCGATGCCCTTTTCGTGGAAGAATCGGATGACGCCGGCAGCCTCTGGACGCAGAGAGTCCGTCACTGCAAAGATGGCCGCGGCAGAAAAGGTGTCGGCGGTGCCATTGCTGATCGCTACCAGGACGATGCTCTTGGCCTCAGTCGTCCACTTGGCTAACTTGGAAGTGGTCTGACTATCCAGGATGACCCCGTGTTCCCTTGCCCAGGCTTCGTTCCCGATGAGAGCCATACAACCCAAAGCTTCGAATTGGGCCTTCACACCGCGTCCGGCAACTTCATTAAAGTCGGCCGCGCTCAGTTGCGCTGCACCATGTTTCATCGCGTACTGCTTGATAGCGGTGCCTAATGGGTGCGATGACGCAGACTCGAGTTCAGCAGCGATTCCAAGGATAGTCTGCGAGGTCCATGTTGACCCAGGGGTCACCTCGAAGTCTGAAACTTGAGGTTGTCCGCCCTCTGTCAAGGTACCAGTCTTGTCGAACACGACAACATCGACTTGCGCCATCTCTTGGAATGCTTCTCCTCCGCCGCGTGCGAGGATGCCGTATTTGGCTGCAAGACCGGACCCGACGAGGAGGGCGGTGGGAGCTGCAAGACCAATACCACAGGGGCAGGCGACCACGAAGACTGCGATCGCAAACTCGAGCGACCACACGGCTGGCGTAGAACAAGTTAACCCGAAAGAACAGGAAGCAGAACAGAGAGTACATACCCCAGCCACCCACTTCGATGTCGAGATAATCGCGAGGGATCCCGCCGCCTAGTCCAAGAGCAAGCCAGATAACCCAAGTGATGATGGCTAGTAGGGTGACAACTGGGACAAATATGCTTATCACCATGTCCGCAATCCGCTCGATTGGGGCGCGACGGACTTGGCCTTCGCGAACAATCTGAACGATCTGATCCAACCTGCAAAGATTATAAGCCGGTATTCACTAGCGGTGGACGAACACTCACATAGTCATGCCGCCAACGGCGTCCAGCCTGACATCAACGGGTTTTGCCTTGTTGATCGTGCCGAGGAAGACCCGATCTCCTGCCTTCTTTTTAATGGGCCTAGCCTCACCCGTGAGAGAGCTCTCGTCAAAGGAAGTCTCGGCGTCAGAAACAATAGTACCATCAGAGGGTGGAGTCGCTCCATTCAAGACACGGATAATGTCACCGACCTCGAGAAGATCAACGGATACTTTATCGACTCTATGCCCTGGGGAAACGGTAAGGTCGCCTTTCTCGGGATCACCTTTCTCGAGGTCAATGTTATTGCAGGAATAAGAAACCGTATCGGACAGATCGCTGGGAGTGACTAGAAGAGCTTTTGCTGGGCGAAGGGAAGCCAGTGCTGTGATAGCGTCGGCAGTTCGTGCTTTGCTATAGGCTTCGAGATACCGGCCTGAATCACATGGGTCAGCTTGGCATAGAAGATCTTTGATGCTACTCACCACACAATAAGAAGAAGGTGAGCAAGACGACGGAATCAAAGTACGTGGTGGCGTCGCCGATTCCGTTTGAAGCAGGCGACTGAGATGCTGCAAGTGCGAGAAGCGCGACGGAGGCGAAATATGCGACGGACACGCCGGTGGAGATCTAGGAAGAGGGATGAGTGACGAGGCAGTAGAGAGAAAGGCAAAGTGTTACCAGGAGGTTCATGCTTCCGAACCTGGTGAACCGGGCGACGATCGGCGTTGAGCTTCCTTTGCGCCACATTACGACTATCTCCTTGATGCTGCGGTAATGGAAGAGTGCGGCACTATAAAACATGACTGGAGTTGCAAGAAAGAACAAGGACCATTGTATACGTGATGCGTTTCCGTTCCACATGGGCTGCATGAGGTAGGCTCTGGAGGGGTTTCCAGGAGGGATGAGGTTCGCGTAAACGACAGAGATGACGAAGGTAGGGATGGCGAGGACGCAGGTGAAGAGGAGACGTTTGAGAAGGGCTGACCGCTCGCGGAGCTGTATGGAGCGGGTGCGCTGCTCGAGAGTGGGCGGATGATACGGAGATACATTGAAAGCGGGATCCACAGATCGAATGCGATCGATGATAGTGCGGATGGTGAAATCTGGGGGTGCGGGTTGATAAGATAGCTGGATGATCGGGTCTGTATGGTCGACGAATGGCTTTGTAATGGCGAGTCTTGGGGTCAGGTCACGGAGAGCGTCCAGAATTTTTCCTGGACAACGCCTGGTGGGAATGGGTGAGAGAAGGAGTGTGAAAAAAAGGGGGACATACTGGCAGTACATGCCGGCGATGCGGAGAGAGATTTGACGTGGACCCGGTGCGGGTGAATGGCCGAGGATGGGATCTGCGGTGACGAGCTCTGCTTGGTAGCCGCAGTCGTCTATCGTGTCTATGACAGAAGAGAGGAGGGCGACGTCGTCCACCCGGAGGGTCATGGACTTGGTGAGGAGACTGACCGCGACGTCGGACACGCCGGGGAGAGGGGCGAGTATGTCAGTGATTGTTGTGATGCAGGAGGCGCAGGACATGCCGCCGACGGAGAGGGTGATCCTGTGTGCAGCCAGCTGGGTGGGGGAGTCCATTGTGATGCTCCTCGAGCCATGTCGTGTGTCTGTTTTATATCCATCGAGCTCCAGAAAATGCCTCATCCAAAATATTGCTCATGACGCACAATTGCCGCATCTGACAAACACATTTTGTGTCGGCAGTGCAACTTTGCCGGTAGGCCAATTAGGTACGGGTGATCCTGTGTGCGGCCAGCTGGGTGTGGGAGTCTATTGTGATGCCCCTCGTATGCCTGTTGCTGACGGAGAGGGTGACCCTGTGTGCAACCAGCTGGGTGTGGGAGTCCATTGATGCCCCTCGAGCCATGTCGTGTGAGAGTTTCGGCAAGACGGGAGGACGCGCGACGGCTATCTATCGAGAGATAACAAGGCTACGTACGGATTAGCTTGAGTAAGTAAACAGTGTATGCAAGTAACTCACCTCAGTCGTCGTGCGTGAACAACGGACTGAGGTGTTCGACGAAAGGAAAGAACTTATATACGAGTGTACTGTATAGTATGCAAAAGGAGATAGAAAGGATCTTGTGGAGATCCGGACACAGGACTAGACGAATAATTAAGTACGCGGGGCGGTCAATGTACTCGTAGAATGTAAGGGCGCGGTCGCTGATTCCAACATCGCGTGCCTGTTGCCGATGCGAGAGGGTGATCCTGTGTGCAACCAGCTGATGATGCCCCTCGAGCTATGTCGTATGCCTGTTTTACATCCAACGAGCTCCAAAAAATACCTCATCTAAAATATTGCTCATGACCAAACACGTTTTGTGTCACAATCATAATGATCGCGTATCAGATCTGAAAATTGTGGCTGTGCTCACCACTTGTGATGCACCATTCCTCCAGCGTCCTCACCCGGTCCTCCTCCCGCTCGTCTGTCGCCTCTCACTCCGACATCTATGACATCCCCAACCCCCCCGTCGTCCTTGGCGTCTGTGCTATGGACATCAAGGCCCGTTCAAAACCAATGCGTGAGATCCTCACACGTCTCTCACAGTGGTCCCGCGGTGCCATACAAATCAAGGTTTTTGGCGACAAGGTCATTTTGGACGAAGGTTTTCCCTCTCCCCTCTCCCAGCATCACCACTCCTGACTCATCTCCTCTCCCAGATGTCGAAAACTGGCCCCGCTGCGACGTTCTCATCTCCTTCTTCTCAACTGATTTCCCTTTGGACAAGGCAATCTCTTACGTCAAGCTCCGCAACCCCTTTTGCATAAACGATCTCCCCCCTCAGGCTCTCCTCTGGGATCGTCGTCTCGTCGGCGCCGTCTTGGACCATCTCGGCATACCTACACCACGACGGCTAGAGATCACCCGTGATGCTGGCCCCCGGATCGATCAAGACCTTAAGCAGCTCATGCTCGACAAACTCGGCATTCAACTCGGCGACTTCTGCGTCACCCCACAAGTATCCATGCGAGAAGACGGAAATGCCATCATCATCGACGGTCAAGTAATGGAAAAACCGTTTGTCGAAAAACCGGTCAGTGGGGAGGACCACAACGTCTACATCTATTTCCGCGGCGGCGGTGGCCGTCGCTTGTTCCGAAAGGTTGGTCTCACTCCCCATTCCCACCCCTTTCGACCCTTCACACCTCTCGCATCAGGTCGGAAACAAGTCCAGCGATCTCGATCCATCCCTTGTTTACCCTCGAACAGACGGCTCTTATATCTACGAAGAGTTCATCGATGTCAACAACCCTGAGGACATCAAAGTCTACACCGTCGGTACAGAGTACTTCCATGCAGAGACCCGCAAGTCTCCCGTCGTAGACGGTGTCGTCCGTCGGAACACCGAAGGAAAAGAGATACGGTATACTCATTTCATCCGCCTTTCATTTCCCAGCTTATCTTTGTCATCCTTGCAGCTTCATCACCCACCTCAGCGATCGAGAAAAGTCCTATGCTGCCAAAATCTGTCAAGCATTCGGTCAAACCGTTTGTGGCTTCGACATGCTGCGATGCCACGGCGGAAAAACCAGCCAGGTCATCGACGTTAACGGCTGGAGCTTCGTCAAAGGCAACGAGTCCTATTACGGTTTGCGTTCCCTCCGCCACATCACATGAAAACATACTTACACAGTCCTCGCTCCACCAGACAAGGCAGCAGAAATCCTTGCCTCTCTCTGCATTCGTGTCTCGTCTTCTATGGACCGCCCCTTACCTCCAGCCGATGCCGTATCCCAGTCCGCAAACTGGCATCTCAAAGCAAATGTGACCGTGTTTCGCCATGCCGATCGTACCCCAAAGCAAAAGTTGAAATTCAACTTCCCGATCGGCGATGTTTGGACACAGCCCTTTGTCCGCCTCCTCAATGGAGAAAAGGAAGAGATCATACTCAGGGAGCGCAAACAACTAAACCTGGTCGCGAAAGCCGTTGAAGAGGCAAAGTCGCTCGGCGCTCAAGGCGATGATCTCGCAAAGCTTACACAACTGAACAACGCTCTTTTCAGCAAGATCGACCTGCCTGGAACCAAGGCGCAACTCAAGCCGGTATTCTCAAAGCGCCAGGCAGGTCAACCACGGAAGTTAACCAAATTGACCCTGGTATTCAAATGGGGTGGCGAGGTAAGGTCCTGTTTGTCCTCACTTGATGCGTCCCTACATCTTTGTTATCTGCAGTTCACACATTCGGCAAGATACCAATCTAGAGATCTCGGCGAGAATATGAAGAAAGACTTCTCCATCATGAGTAGGTTATCATTCCACTATTTCGCCCTATTTAGGTATCTCACGTGTCCGGGGACAGATAAGGACGCCCTGCAGAACGTTACGGTGACCTCGCTGGCTCCTTCTGAGGTAGTTTCGCTAACTTTATATCTTAGATTTACACGTCGTCCGAACGACGTGTTATCGCATCGGCGGAGATATTTGCTGCAGCTCTAATTGACAACCAATCAGGCTATCCCCCGTCTTCTTCCGCCAGTTCAATCTCTTCCCGCTCTTCTCTAGATGACAACTCTCAAAAGAATAGTTCGAGCTTTCATAGAGGACCACCCGCCCTTATCGTTCGCAAGGATCTTTTAGATGACTCAAATGCTGCAAAGGATCTCATGGATGACGTCAAAAAGCGGCTCAAGATACTACTCAGGCCTGGCGAGCCTGAGAAACGACCAGAGCTCACATGGCCAAAGAGCATGAATAAGGAGCCAGTCGAAGTCGTCAAGGTAAGTGTACACCGAAGCGAATGCCTAGATCTGCTCATCTCACCTTGTAACTAAGGAAGTGATTGAGCTCCTAAGCTCCTTCCGTGCTATCATGCGCAAGAATTTCGAAACCTTGGATGTTGACAAAATTCAAGAGCGCTGGTATGTGCATGGTAATGCATTCAATTGGTAGATTAAACGCCACCCAGGTGTTGCGGAGATGAACCGTGGCTTTTCCGAGAACGCTGGGAAAAGCTGTTTGAAGACTTTTGTGACGTGGAACAGAAAAAGTTTGATCCTTCTCGCGTAGGTCACAAATGGCTCATATCCAGCTTTTCGTCTCCGATGTCTTGCCACAGGTTTCTGAACTGTACGACACCATCAAATATTGCGCCCTTCATCATCGACAATTCTTGTTTGCTATCTTTGGCGAGCGTGCTGGACAAGGCACTGGGCCGAATCATATGCAAGATCGCAAGCTACATGAACTATACGGTCGTGCAAAGGCACTCTTTGACTTGGTCGCTCCCCAAGAGTACGGCATTGATCCCGATGAAAAGTACGTTTGGTCCAACTTCTGTCCACCATGAGATATAACGTCCCCCCTCCGGATCTAGGGAAGAAATAGGAGTATTGACCTCGCTTCCTCTTCTCCGAAAGATTGTCGACGACCTCGAGGCTGCGCGTAACAACGGGGGGAGTTCCATCACGCTGTACTTCACAAAGGAGAGTCACATTCACACGCTGGTCAACCTTGTTCTACTCTCTGGATTGCCGATAGCCAACAGACGGATCCCAGAACTGGATTACTGCGTGCGTGACCTTCGATTCCTCAGAACCCTAGGGAGATGAAGCTAACTCACAAATGTAGTCGCATATCACGTCCGCCGCTGTCTTTTTACCTGATAAAAGTCTCGTCATTCTTTTGCTACAGATTCGAGCTTTATGAAAGGAATTTTGGCCGTGGTAACTCTGACAAAGAGTACTCCATCAAGCTGTCTCTCAGCGAGGGTGCTCACTCGTCCAACGTCCTGGACTCCACTTTGGATGCGCGGCATTCTCTTCATGTCCAGCCTCGACGGTAATTAGCCCGTTTGGAACCCTGTAGAATTGATGGCTCATTCGTTTTCAGGAAACTGACTCAGCACTTGCCGTACAGTTTGGTAGTTCAAAAACTTTCTAAGCATTTCGCAAGAGTCAAGGAAGTACGCAGTGACTATTTGCTCGCTGGTGATCATTCAATGACTCGAGGGCAGGACGATGACACGGGGACGGATACCCCTTTTGTTGAATCGGCGCTTGGCTCGAGCGACAGGCCGTCCAGTGCCAATGACAACAGCAGTAGTGATGATCCTGCCCACTGCGAATTCTTACGGACGCAACCCAACGTATGACCGCCGTCAGACAGGGAGTGGACTCCTGGATGGATGGAAATGATAGACCTACATATACTGCAAACCAATAGTCTAAACTATCCAAATCGGGTGCCTTACAACCCGTAGTATACCTGGTAATGCATGACGTTGAACACCCTGGATCACCCATGCTACACTTGTGCCGCGCTCATCCGTCGGAGTTGCCCACCTGAGGGCTCTAGGCGGTGTATTACCTCGGACAAGTCACAGAGATAGCTATTCTAGGATCTGGGGAAATGGAATGGGTATATATAGTTAGAATAGAATTGTGACACATCCTGTCCCATCATTCGAAGAGGATCCAGTGCCCTTCGATTGCCAGTCATAACGCGATCGCTTTCCTCCGTAGCAAGCTGGACACTGGCATGCTTGTGTTCTATGACGAGCGTGCAGGAGTACGAATTGAGAGCGTCTCAAGAATCTTGTTGACCTGCTCAGGCTCTGTCGGCGCGAAACGGAACGAATAAGCCTTTCTCGAGCTTGGCACGTCATACAGCGCGCTCGGTGACTGCGATAACTGCGAGGATTGCTGGGCAAGGGCTGTGAAAGAAGACCGGTTTTCTGTATACCTATCGGGAAGCTGTCAGAGTGACACAAGAACACGAGCTCTGCGCAGGATGAACGCACAGCCTGACGACGACATGTAAGCCGACTCTCAGAGCGGAGGTGCAGACGAGACGTACTTGAAAGCCTGCTTGTTCACGACGTCCATCTCATTCAACTTGTCGAGCGCATGTTCCTTGAACGCGGCCTTCACAAAGTATAAGATGTCGTGAACATGATGCTCCTTTGGTCTAAGAGGCACCCGTTTGTATTCCATCAACATTGAGGGTCGAGCAACTCACCTCCAGGGTCGAAACTGTGCGGTCAAGTTGAGCATCCCGGACTGAGTGGCGACGAGCGGGTGGAATACGTCCGTCACGAAGCGCACCGTAGGCGGTCGCTCGGGGTAATTGTCGGGGAATGTCATGACGAACTTGAACACGGCACCTGCGTATTCGCCTGGATGGGGGTTACGTGGCGGCTTCGACTCTGAGCGTCATCACTCGCCTTTGTGTACGAAAAGAGCAGCGTCCCAGATGAGTATGCTCTCTGCGGACGGTATGACATACATGCCTGTTGGGCAGTGCTTGTCGTGTCGCAGGGATGCATACTCGATGGAGATTGCGGCGCGGGTGACAGGACCGACGGGGGCGTCCGTTGGATCCACTGCAGCTTGAAGTGGCTTGGAGGATGCATTCCTCGACCGCCCGCCAAGGTCGAATGTTGGAGAGGTTACCAGCCCACTCAACATCGCGATGCTCGAGAGTTTGTGATGAACTATACAATGGTATGTAGTGAACGAGATGCAAGCGAGCCACACGGTCTCGAGCTGGGTATGGAACTGGAGAACGTGTGGGTGGCTCATAATCTTGTTGCCTATCCAATCATCTATCGTAGCCACCTTTGTAGCGTGGCCCGTGACCCCGCCTCGACCCCCCATGTCCCGGCTTGTTTCTATCCCATCGATCTTGTTCTCGTCCCCAGTCCGCTTTGCGCGAACCTGAACTTGCATACCTACCATCCTGGTTCCTTTGATCAGTTGCGGCCCCCCGAATGCGAAGGGAATCCTCGGACTGGTGCGACGGTTCGTGTCGCTCGCGGCCACGATCACCTTTTCCCCGATTCTTTCCTTTAGTACCAGGATCGCTGAGTCGCGCGAGCAAGCTAGGTCCATTGGCGTTGGTAGGCAATGAAGCCGGCGGAGAAGCTGGCTCATGACCTCCATCCTTGATTAACCTAAACTTGAACGTCTTTCGACGCGACCCCAGCGGTGGTGCTTGCTGGTCCATTCCTTTCCTCTTCACGCTCCGGGTGTCATTGAACCAATCATCCACCTCATCTTCTTGTTCCCTGAACCTCTTCTCTTGCCTCTCCTTATCCTTATTTTTCGCTCGTCTGCCCACGTCGACAGGAGCACCTGCTTCCCAGACGTCCTCTAAACGAGGCCGGTCCCTCGACCCGCGTTTGGCAACAACCGGTTCGGCAGCTGGATCATAGAATGGGCCTGACACGACGTTGTGGGAGCTGAAAGCAGAGTTTTCCGTGGGAAAGTTCGCTGGATGCGGCAGCTCATCACAATCCTGGGGTTGCTTAATATCCAGAATGATAAGCGGCAGTATGAATATCCACTCACGTCTCCTAGATGACCCGTGTTGGCGCAGTTATAACACCACACTTCCTCGCCAATGTATCCTTCGCCCCCCTCGCCAATCGCAAGTTGATTCTTTTCCACTCGACTTCGCATGATCATGACGCGTTCTTCGTCATTCACGTACTGGTATATGCGCCAGAGGGTCGGGCATTCCTGAGAAGAGATAGCCCAATCAAATGAGTTCCATAGAATGTCTGTATTGGTGGAAACATACATTCATTTTGTGTTCTGTGGACCCGCAACGATCGCAGTCGTTATGTAAATCAGACGATGTCGCGTAAGCCGAAAAACGATTGGGGCACGTCTATAACACGTCACGACAGGATGGCACGATACGCGTAGTGATCATACTTTGTTAATGTGACCTTTCATGCCACAGGCATAACACGTCTTGCTGATGGGACAACTTCGTGTAGAGTGCTCGTCACGAGCACCACAGGTCAGACACTGAGGAATGTTGTGAGCAAGGAGGCATACCCAGGATCCTACCGCTCACGATCTGTATGGGGCACTCAAAGCTCTTATGATCGCCCTCCGCACCGCAATTCTTGCATTTGAATATTGATGGCCGAGACTGACTGCCTTCCTCTCCTTCGACTTCAAAATAGCGGACCAATCCGGGGGCCTTGAAAGACAACTTATTGTATATATGATATATGGCAAACACGACAGAACCGACCTTGCGATCTTCATAGTCGAGATATTCTATATAATCCCCATCGTCTGAACTCGTCTTTGGGGGTGGGATTACTTCGGCGACAATAGATCCATCGTCATAAGAGACTGCAACATGAGACGGCAGTAATAATTTACTGCAATCCCCGTTGGATTCTGTGGGTTCCGGAGTAGAAGAAAAATCCTCCGCAGTTACGGGAGCGGCCGCGGCGTCGAAGAAGAAAAGACCAGGTACGTCAATGGTAGACGAAGGAATGGAATCCAGGGCCTGTGGTTTGGTCGGATGAGGCGTGGACGGATCGTTCACATTGCTGTGTTTGTTCCCAGTCTCCGGGGAGTGACTCGGAGCTCGTGAGGGTTGGGCAGAGCTTCCGATGCCACTGTCGCTGGCGAGTCCGTTGGGTGTTTTTTTCCTTTTCTTTTCCCGCTTCTTGGTTTCTTGTGTTCGATTGCGGCGACCAGGAGTCTCTTGGTCAGACGAGATCTCGATAATCTCTGGTCGAGGAGACACGGTAAGGTCGATGATTTCCGCCATCTGGCGTCGGATGATGGTGTCTTTGGTTTGATGTGGCTCGGCCTGAGAGTCGCGTCTACGACACGTGCACGGTCATTAGTCGCCAACTCGCTATATCTTGGACTGTACTTTCAACAGCGCTCTAGTGAATGATTTCCAGTTCTATTGACACGGTACATCCTACAGAGAAACCAGAAACCAAATCTTATCTCCACCCGAATCTCGTCAACAGCAAGATACTATACACTAACTGCGCAATTCATCACCATGGTTCCATGCAAATCGAGATGCTCGAAGCTGGTTCAATCGTGGCGACATATAATGTATACAGGAGAAAGCCACAGGAGGTACAGCACAGAGGCATTGTGGATATTGTACAACAATTCGCGTCTCGGGATTCCGAACTTCCACATACACCGAACAACGATAATTCAAAAAGCATGAGATGAGATAGTAAACCTCTTGAAGGTATAACTGAGCAGCGAGCTTAGCCAGGTCCGTGCTCAAAAAGCTGACAACGCACCCGAGGAAAGCAAGATCTTTCTGTGCAGCATCCGCGCTTGTCGTAGGTGCCTCTGCAGGACTTTGGTCAATCTCGTCCGTGGGAAAGTAAGAGGTGTCCGTTATCGAGCGTAGGTTGGGTACAAAGGGGGCGCCAATACGGCGAATGGAGTCCCAGTCAACTCCATAGAAGAATGGATGGCTCCTTATCTGATCTGCATTCAATCGACGGTCTGGGGAAGTCATAAGCCTAGCATAGTGTCAACACAATCCCCAGAACAGAGTTGACACATCTTACCTGCGGATCAAGTCCTCAGCTTCACGGCTCAAGTGAACATCATCCGGGAACACCAAGTAATGTTGCCATTGCATAATTTTCTGATATGTTTCGTGCGTCGACTCTGAGCAGAAGGGTGGATATCCAACCAGGCACTCGAACATGATCGCGCCAAGTGACCACCAGTCGCACTCGTTTCCATATCCCTTTTGCTGGAATATTTCTGGTGCGATGTAGTCTGGCGTACCAACGGTGGAGTACGCCTGCGAATCGCATTACATCGGAGCTAACAGCATGCCAATGGGAGATACGTACCAGCTTGCGCCGGTTCGCTTTCCAGGTCGCGATTTGATCTTTGTTTGACATAGTCAAATGAATGGCATTAACCATGACGCTGTTCCGCGCCGCAGTGGCAGGTGATTGAGCACTGCTTGCTGAATCCAGTAGCCTCTGATAGTAGCTGGAGTCGTGTTGCTTGTGGAAGCCCGTTGAAAGACCAAAATCAGAGAGTTTGACGTGACCGTCCTTATCTATCAGTATATTGTCCGGCTTAATGTCTCTGAAAAAGAAATTTCATAAACGAGTGGATCAGTTGAGGAGACAACTTTTCACCTATGGATAAAACCTAATTTGTGGACTGCCTCGATGGCGAGGGTACACTCCGCCATATAGAAACGAGTAACGTCTTCCGAGAAAGTGTCGTACTTGATAAGCATGGTCATGAGGTCTCCACCAGGAAGAAACTCCATGATCAAATATAGCGTCTGGGCGTCCTGGAAGGAATAAAAAAGTTGGACAACCCAAGGTGAATTAGATTCCGCGAGGACGTCGCGCTCAGCGCGAACATGAGCTAGCTGTGTAGCGAATGACTCGGATTCATGACTGGCCACTGCTCAAGACTTGCACGTACCTGGTCCTTCTTTAGCATCTCCTCTTTTTTGAGGGTCTTCATCGCGTAGATCTTGCCAGTATCGAGTTTCTGAACGAGGCGAACCTACGTTGCACATGGAATGAGAATAAGGCAACGGGTTATGGAATACAAAACCGGCACTGACTTCCCCGAATGCGCCTTTCCCAATTACTTTGACCGTCCTGAAGTCATCCAGGCCTAAACGCGTTCGACGAAGGCGGAGGAAGGTTGATTCTTTCTTCCCTAGTTGCTGAAGATGGCGGATCTTTCTCTCGTCCGACATCATGACGTCTGTCTGAAGCTTTCTCTCCAGTTCTACACGCCTTACGAATTCAGCATCAACATACTGAGGTTGAGCATGACATTATTAGTAACGCATACCTGGAGTTTCGTTCGATTGCAGCATCTACAGCAACCTTGTAAAAATGCTCAAGCTTCAGTTGCGCGGCCTTGGCTCGGGGAATGGCATCATCAGAGAAACCAACAGAGCTGCGTTCAAAATACACATAATCTGCGGGTTTGTCTGAACTAGTTGCTGTTGTCGTCGATGACCGCGTGCTGGTGCTTGATCGCTGCATAGCGCGATACGCTGTTGAGATGGTCAATAATATATAGTCTCAAGTTGAAGCCTGACTTGATCAATCAGTCGCGATGGGAACCTACAACAGTTCCCACATAACTGGTAAGTGGGACGCCTAGGCACAAAGTCCACGGATAAGTAGCTGTGATGCAAGGTGGATACGACAACTAAGAACGATGTGAGTCAAGTATGTAATAAAAAGTATCGATGGAGTGTCGCAGTCATGAAAACGAGCTTCCTCCGAGAAGATTAATCTCTATCTATGCATGTAAAATCGAATGAGTTGGGGACCCAGGATGAACCACTTTTTGAACCCCGACAGGCTCCGTGCAAGACTACACACCCTCGAGCCTCGACACGACCTCGGACACTTTGGACTCGTCCTTGGGCTCACTGTCCGCCTCTTCGTCAGGGCTGGCCTCTGAGACACACCGAGAGCATGTACAAGCGAATGCCCATCCTCGGACTAGTTCCATCCGTCTCCGACGGCGGCATTCCTGCACACTCTCATCGTCATGTCGTGTTACATCGACATACGCCACGGTAACCTCGTCTCCTACCTTGAGAGCGCGTGTGGCGATGAGATGGAGTTCGGATGTGCCGTCAAAGAAAGGTCGAGCAGATGGGTCACACGAGTGTGTGAGCTGTATATGACAGGTGGGGCGTGAACACCACACACAAAGGATACGTGGAAATACTTACATAGGAGGATAGAAAATAGAACCCAGCTCCAACCTGCTTCTGGGTACCATATGGTGTTCGTGTCTTTTCCAAGTCCTCGGGCCTCGCCGTTGGCGCGGGCTATACGAGTCGTGAACAGGACATAATCAACGTGTGGTCGCAACCAATGAGTGGACATTACCTTATTATCTCTGCCACCCTCAAAACAAACACCAAACGCGTTGTACGCCATCGTGCCAAGGTAAACCGACAGTCGTTCCTCGGTCGCGAGGTGTTCCAATCCTGGAATAGCGAGTTGCAGCACTGCTTTGAATAACTTGCTACCCTCCTCAAGGGCAACTACGTCAAGGTAGCGCAATCGCTCAAGGTGGTCATTGAACGTATAGTCCCCACCGTCCGTCAATGTCACATTAGCGTTAGCCAACGGTGATTGTCCCATGGAGGTTATCAATTGCGCCGTCTCGATGGAGACTTGGCGTGCAATGACACGTGCCATCAGCTCGGGTGTGGATTTGCCGCTCTTTCGTATGTATTCTGCAAACGCAGCTTGGGCACGATCTCTTTCGTCCTTGGAAAGGTTGGCGGCTTCCGGAATCAGATGTTCGGGAAGAGGTGGGTCAAGTGTGAAGAGTATGCCCTGCGAGTAGGTCGTGGCTTTGACAAGACAATCCTTCGAGCAATACGCAGAGTTGAAACGATCAGAATCAGGACTAACGCCTGTATTCCCCTTGATTGAACGCAAGCAGTGGCTGCAATGAGTACCATTGCCCTGCAGATCTGCATCAAGAGCGGTAGCAATGGCCTCTTCCTATTGTTTTACATGCAAAATATATTAAGTCCAGGCTCGGCGAGTAGAATTGATGCTGACCTTGTAAATGAGTTCACCAGGTTCAAAATCCTTGGTGCAAACCACAACTCTCTTGCGTGTGGTCGTTGTTCTGGACTGCCCGCTAACCATCTGAGGAACCTCGATATTTTGAATGGCGACATTCATCTTTTTCTGGGGGAAATGATTGTAGTAGCCTATTTTCTTATCATTTAGCTCAGATGCCTTTCCTCCTAATTGACAAGGCATACCTTCTGCACGGGTCTTCACCTGGGAGCATAATTGTTTCAAGCATAGAGCGATAATTCAAGCGTATCCAGACAGCAACAACACCGAAGACAAAAAAAACATTCATATCAGATCATCTCACCAACAGCAGATAGAAAGAGTAGGAAGGGCTATGGGGGTGATAACGAGGGTCGGGGGATACATGAACGATGGCGACTACACAGCGTACAGCAGAGTGTATTGCACGTTCAAAGGGGTGCGTAAGATGACTCATAGTCATTGCGCAGGCGTCCGGGTGCCTGGGTCTGTGACTTTGTCCCACTCCTGCGACGAGGCTTCCGAGGGTGGGCCCGAGAGGCACAGCTCGTCATCTTCATCGGGAACAGAGACCGGCCCCTTTTCCTCAGACGAAGGAGATGAACTCACGTCCAGGTTGACGAGTTGCATTACAAGCTACGGCAGACGTAATAAGTGTATGAAGCGACACAAAATATGATGGCGACTGACTTGGAATACGGGCGGCGAAAGACTCTTTTCGTACACCATGATCAACTCAAGCGGTGAAGGGTATACCCGGATCGCGCGATAGAAGCACAATGCGGCGGGCGTGTAGAAAGCGGGCCCTATCGATGTGTGAGTGATCACAACCCGCTCGGAACGGCCCCCAGCGACGGACCTTTGACACTCATCGCCTCTCCCATGTTAACCTGTGTCATGAAATACTGGTGCCTCTCGTCATGGTCAGTAGGGACTTGCTCGTTGCGGATTTTTTCCAGAACGTCGATGAGCTCATTTGGATCGACACCTCCGGTGTTTACTGATGCTTCCGAAGGTGTCTGACTCTTTTCGGCGCGCTTTTTCTCTTTGCCTGGAACACATCACTCGGTCTGTGCAGCACTGGAATAAAACAAACATACGGAGGCGTCTGCGGAAGGTGGAGTCCGTCCTGCGCTTGTAATCGAAATACATGGCGTAGGCAACGAGGCTGCCGACGGCAATGCCGGCGACAGTGAGCATCGTCGTTGACCTGGTCATCGTGGTGTAGAGGAGACACCGCGCCGGGCCAAAAAAAAAGGTATATTTCGGTGTATAATTACATAATCAAGTTTATGTGACGGATGTATATTCCCACGGGTGGTCTGGTACGGCGTTGAAAGGACGACACGACCGCCCTCATAAGCAGCTCTGCAGATTCTGCAGGTGGGATCTCGCGGTCGAAAATTACACGGAGAGCGCCGTCTGGGTTGTCATGAGCGGCGTGGACACTGCGTCAACGTCTTCTCTTACGTCCCATCACGACCCCGACCCCGACATCCTCGACCATGACCTCTTATCTCCCTCCCACCACGCCGTCCTGCCTACACATGACCATCGGGTGGCCCTCGACCTCGACCTCACCTGTCTCGCGCAGTCCAACACCGCCTTGGATGACCCTGCTGCTCATATAGCACTCCAACACTCTCGTGACCACATCTTTGGCGACATCGACCACGTTGGTGACCATGTCGAGGATGACCACATCACAATGGTCGAGGCCGTAGACCCAGCCGTCACACAGCAAGACTCCCAGCAGCAGTCGCCCGAGTCATCATTAGAACTAAAACGCGTCAAGGTGAGTTTCTCCCCTCCGCTCCGCCCCTGGCTTTGGCCATATCGCCCACCGCTATGCCTGCGACGTCGCAAATTCCTCCGGAAAATCCCTTTCCACTATCTGCGCGTCCCTCCTGTCCATTCGCATCCTCGCCATTCGCATCAAACGCCAACTCTGACCGACATTTGTCACCTTCAAAGGTTTACGAGCTCGTTGGCTCTCGATGGGTTGATCAAGGCACCGCGTACTGCGCTGGTCAACTAGACGACGCCAACCAAGCATACCTCGTCGCCCGTTCGGAGTTGGACTTCAATAAAATCATCCTCTCAACTGCCATCCGTTCCAATGATGTATACCAGCGGCAGCAAGGTATGCAAACTCTATACATTTGCGTTGAAATTATAATGCCTATAATCTGTCCTCGGCACTCATGCGACTCATAGAGAGCTTGATAGTATGGACGGAACCCAACGGAGCCGATTATGCTCTGAGCTTTCAGGACGCGGAAGGATGCTCGGAGGTATGGAACTTCATCATAGAGGTCCAACGTCACTTGAATGCTGGAGGTCAGCACCATCTCTTTCTTATTTCGTTTCCTCTTCTCTCTTTGAGCCACCAATATCTCATCTGAATTTACCCAGAAGACCAGGGCATTGGCTCGTCGTCTCCAGGCGGTGAACACTCTGCAACCACTGTCAATATCATTCGTACTGGTCATCTACCCACTCCTCAGCTCGGCAACATACAAGACATCGAGGGCGCGATCAAGACCCTTTCGAGAGGTCAAGCAGTCAAGGAAAAGATATGCGAGTACATACAACGTGAGGTGAGCATTGTTTTACGACGCCGCGTACTCTCGCTCTCCTTTTGGGACGATCATGTTGACGGGAATGACAGCACTACATCAAGGCTCTTATCGAGGTCCTCAACATGGCAGAAGACCTCGAAAGCCTAGACAACCTCCATGCCCTATGTAGTCTTACGCAAACCATCTGTAAGTGCAAGACTGTTTCGTTGGCGTCGTTAACATTAGTACAGTGATGATGAACGACCATGGGATTTACGAGCATATTCTCGACGATGACATTTTCTTTGGAGTGGTCGGGATGCTTGAATGTACGCTGTGCTACTTCATACCTTATGTGATTTTGACTTGGCGACACAGACGATCCAGAATTTCCAACACACAAGGCCAATTACCGTGAATTCCTTCACGTCAATACACACTTCCACCAACCTATTCCAATACGAGACGACCTTATCCGGAAGAAGGTCCACCATACCTATCGCCTCCAGTTCCTTAAGGACGTTGTACTGGCACGCGCGCTCGACGACTCGACGTTCAATGTTTTGAACTCCTGCATCATCTTCAACCAAATTGACATTATCAATCACATTCAAAATGATTCCGTCTTCCTCCATGACATAGTAAGGTTGTATGTGAGTGAGGAGGTGCTTGCAGGTCCCAGGACGGGACCAGAGGACGAAGAGGACGAGGAAGGATCACAGGGGCAAGAGAAGAAACTCCACGAGAGGATTCCAAATGGACATGTTACGCGGACGGCTAAGCAGTTTTCATTTGGTCCTGCAGGTAACCTCAGCGCCAGCGATATTGCATTTCGTCGGGAGGTTATCGCACTCATCCAACAGCTTTGCGCAATGGGCAAGAATGTCCAACTACCTGCACGACTGGCACTTTTCCGAACACTGGTTGACCGAGGGATTTTGTTCGCTGTCCAATGGGCATTTTCGTTACCTGAAAAGGAGGAGACGTCGAAAGGTGTGGTCAGCGCTGCGAGCGAGATCATGGCTATCTTGCTTGAGCACGATCTGCACGGCGTCCGCGGACATGTATGCAAACAGGCGGCCGCTCTTGAAAGAGAAAAACAGGCTGGTCGGGTAGGGGCGGACAAGGCAGAGACGCTTTTGAAACTAATGTGCCGAGTCATGGTCCAGAATCGGGATGTGGCAGTGCAATGTCAGATTGGGGACGCGCTGAAAGCTCTACTTGATGTTTCGCAGAACATTGGTGGCCCTGGTGCCACGCCAGTATGTGCTCCTTCTGAAGTTACCAATTTTCCGCTCACCTTCTGACTTAGGCGGCAATCAGCGCGAAGATCTTGGCTCGCCCAAAAGATGATCCAGGAACCGAGAAGTTTCTGGACTATTTCTACAAGAATTGTCTAGAGGTGCTATTCAAACCATATAGCGATATACCAGATTTCAGGAAGCAGATGGGTACGCACTTATCTCTCGTTAGGAACGCGAATTGAAAGCGATCGTTTTAGATCCGATTCTGAAGCTTTCGCGAGAGAGGACTAATCTTTTCCTATACTTATCCGACTTACTTTGCAATTTCGCCCAGCAACATGCTTTTCGAAGCCATTTCTATATGCTTTCTTCGAATATATCCACCCGTGTGGCCACACTACTTAGCACTCGAGATAAGCACCTTCGGCTAGGTTTGTGTCAGTTCTTAAGGAA
This sequence comes from Xanthoconium purpureum, assembly GCA_038090075.1. Lineage (NCBI taxonomy): Eukaryota > Fungi > Basidiomycota > Agaricomycetes > Boletales > Boletaceae > Xanthoconium > Xanthoconium purpureum. The sequence continues at coordinate 29,310 of JBBPMA010000102.1, forward strand.
CTCTTCTTCGATCTGATGCGTTAGCCTTGTCTTGATCACAGCTGCATTCCGATTTTTTCGAATATGCCTTAAGATCAACAACAAGAACTTTCTCGCCCACTTGATAAAAGTTGACGTTTTCAAGCCCATCCTGGAACTCACACTGCGCGAGTCACATCGTGATAGCCTACTGAGTGCATCGTGTCAAGAGTTCTTTGAACACATGCGACGGGTAAGCTTGACGACTCCACCTGTTATACTCGACCTCACTTCTCACTTGCAGGAGAACATAAAAGACCTCATTAGCCACTGTATGACAGTTCATCGGGATATTGTCCATAAGCTCAGCGAAACAAGATTGGGTGGCTCACGCTTCGCTGTGTTCATACGTCGCTGGGAGATCAATGTCGAACCTCTACCCAAGGAGGAGGTCAAGAATGATCGGTAAGTCCAGAACGGGTTGTGCGAACAGGTTTGCTGACCTGTCACAGGAATCCCATAGAATCGCGTCGCTCGGACCGTAATATTGATGCCGAAGAAGAAGAATACTTCAATGGTGATGACGACGAAGGTGACGCCGCACCTCCATTTATCAGCTCAGCGGCACTTGCAAGTCGCGCTGGTTCCCCACTAAACGCGATCAAGCGTAGGCGGCGCGTTGCTATCGCACCATCCAAACTCCCACGGCCACAAAGTCTTGTCCTCCCTCGTACACCTCTCCTGCCATCTCTCCTAGATTACGGCGACGAAGAGGAAGAAGTAGGACCCTCATCTCCTCCACCAACATCTTCCCCTGTTACTCCATCAATAGCTCTCTCGAAGGAAAGCCCATCCACACCACTTTCCCCTTCTATGGATGTACCACCAAGCCCACGGCTAGCACATCGCCAGATTTCTCGACCTTCTTCTATTCCTCGACGGCGCACACACGAAGAGGATGATAGCGTCCTGGAATCGCTTCTGCGCCAGAAAGGTAGCCCTTCCTCATCCTTATTAATCGAACCATCCACCAAACCGAACCTCAAATCACAATTACCATCGATACGGCTATCCGAGAAGCGGCGAAGAGAAAACGACGAAGACGAACCGCTGGAACGTCTTGCCAGCAGGCCCAAGCGCGCCGATCTTGGCGCCCAAAAAAGGGACGAACCGGTCGGTGGTCGAGCCGTCGCAATGAAACCAGGCGACGAACCCCCCAAACGGATGAAGGTGATGTTTCACCCATCAGTCGCGATCGTCACACAATCGACGTCGCCTGTCCCTCCAAATCCTGGTGCGAAAGATGGGGATACGGGGTAACGGTCAAGTCGTCTTTGAGCATGGCGCGGCTGCTTACGTGGAGAGGTACGGCGGGAAGGATAGGGCTTCGCATGTACACCACCGCACGTTCTTTTATCCATCTAGTGGAACACCGTTGGGCGTCATGTATCAATCCTTCAGTGGTTGGTATAAACACTACTACTAGCTCAACGACCTGGGTGTTTTCGCAAAAGTTGAACGGAATGCAGGTTTCGCAATGCCCCTGAAGGGCTCATGAAGATGGGTGATATATTGACAGTGACCTGGTTTGTTCGGGGAAAAATGTACTGCCCCAGTGAGGCTCGAACTCACGACCTTCCGATTAACAGTCGGACGCTGTAACCAACTCAGCCATGGGGCATATATGATTGCAATTTTAACACCCATACTTATAACCGGCCTTGCATGGCTGGCCCGATCAAGCAGAGGGAAAACTTTACTCTAAGCTAGCGATACTCTGATCTATTGTGTCCTCCATCTCCGGTCCAAACGGGCCAAATGCTCCTGCTGTCACCAAAGTCTCGCTCTCTCCAGTGTCGGTGCCACGTCCACTGCCGTTATCGTCCCGCTCTGCGTTGTCCTCTTCCCTCGCTTCACCTTGATCCCGCCCCCAACCTTGAAACTTCCTCTTCGGTATGACAGCCCAAAACGCGTTTTCCCAATCGCGGATATCAATCCATTTCAAGAGGATTTCGAATACCTGTTCACACGAGCAGGGTCACATTAAGCATGGATTCAGAGGGACCACAGCAAGCGCGGAAAGAGAAACGAAGAATAGAAAGTCAGATGGCATCCAGTGTATACTTCTTCCGAGCTAGCTGCCTCATCGAAGAAATGGAAACAAACCTGGTTGACAGTGAGCACCTTGCGTGTGGCGAGTGAAATGTAACGGCTTATTGGGAGGCGGGCATGACGGACTTGTGAGTTGATAGCTTTGTTTAAACACAGATTCTGTGGTTGCCCTCCAATCAGATTGTCATATGTGATGGACACACGTAAAGGACCTTGTAACGATTATGATCACATATTCCACCAATGATATAGGTTTCCCCCTCGTTGAGCTCGAGTAATTCCTCTGGCGAATCGGCAGTTAGGTAGACGACATTCCTGCGATCGATCTGAGTAAGCGATGCCGGGCTGTCTTGCATATTCGCTTCTTCACTGAACGATTGAGCATGATGTATAGGTCTTGTCCATAGTTTGTCATAGCCCTCCTCCCACCACTTGGTGCCTGACCACCTCGCGTAGCCAGCATCGTTCATAGCATCTAACCTTTGTTTGGTTCTGCCGTTAAGCGAGGTAAACAGTAATACCGAGAAGGCGCGTGAGGCGTGTCTGTTTGCGCTGTATGTGTACGCCAATTGAGAAGTGAGAGAATTGATCTCCTATCCTTGCCGTGATCGTCTCATACGGGAGGAAGACAGGAACAAAATGAGACGCACCTTGTCTGACATCAGCTCATCAAAACCTAGATCAACCACGACTCTTGCATCAAATATCTGGGTCTCGCCGCCAGCGTTTGTTCTCCGACTTCTTCTGCAGATGTCTTCGTCAAGTTCACCCCTAGCAATGGCCTGGGCTCGTTCACGGCGTTTCTGCTTCTTCGCCTCCCTTTCACGGGCGCGCCGTTCAAGTTTAAGTTCGTGGAACCTGGCGGCTTTGGCTGCACGTTTTTGTGCTTTCTTGGAGAGAGCCTGAGGGTTTAATGATTCCACCTTCTGGCTTGCTCTTGGCTGACTACTGTCAACATCGATTAGCGGATGTGTGTCCATGGATGCGAAGATGGAACTTCCGATTTTGCGATCTGGCAAAGACATCAACCGACGGTCCGGATTGAGCCGAGGGGTATCTTCGTAGTATTTCTCACCATGTCTGGTTTCCTCCTCACTTCCATCTCACTATTACAACTGGGTTCCCGTCCCTTTCACTTGTCAAGACTACCATGGCGACCAGAGTTATTCCTTCTCTCAGGGGACCCCACGAAGTCGTCAAACCTTCCGCAACACACACTGCGACAGCCATCTTCTTGCATGTATGTGTTCACCAACCTCCTTTCAATGTACCTTTTGTCCATTTTCGCTCAATAGGGTCTTGGTGATAGTGGCAGTGGTTGGTTTGGGATCGTAAAGAAGATCAAAGACGAGTTGCCTCATGTCAAGTGGCTGCTTCCCAACGCTCCACGTCGCAGCATTACTGCTAATCGTGGTTTTGTGATGCCTGGTTGGTTTGATTTACCTTCCTGGAATTTGGGGGACAAGCATGAAGACCGTGACGGGATGCTCGAATCTGCCCGCATGATCGACAAGTATATCCAGGACGAGATCAACGCCGGTATACCCGCTGAACGCATTGTCGTTGGTGGATTCAGCCAAGGTGGCTCCATGTCGCTTTTAGTAGGACTGACGGCCCGCAAGGAGGACGGACTATTCGGGGGAAAATCTGGTTGGAAACTCGGCGGAGTGGCCGTACTGAGTGGCTGGATGCCTTTACAGGACGCGTTTCTAAAAGTTGCTCTCTACCCTGCTAAACACGGATGATTCTAACATGTTTTCTTAGATGGCTTCCCCCCACTTGACCACGACACCAATACTCATGTGTCACGGCACCGCCGATACCGTTGTGCCCTACCGTTTGGGCCAAAGAGCGAGCGAGATCCTCACGAACGACTTGGGTCTACCCGTTCTTGAGAACCTGACACTCTCTATGCTCATTCCGCCGAGCGGCTACTCGCCAGCCGAGGGCAAACTGGGCGCGACAGGTTTAAGCTTCAGAGGTTA
>JBBPMA010000102.1:38383-49823 GCA_038090075.1 Xanthoconium purpureum
GGACAGGAACCTGAACCCACTTTCCCGATCCAGACATCCGCCAGCGCAGCCACACCGTCACAACCGGTTTCTCCCACCAACACCACCAATCATACACCTCTATTGGAGAGTCTGTCCTTAGAAGAACATGTTGACATTACCGCTGACGGTGACAACGCAGATGTGCGTATGTATAGTCCGCCTTTATCACTGGCCGACGAAGAGTATATGGAGTCCGGGCTTTTGTATCCCCCGCTTGGCAGTGCGGAATCGGTATCGCCAAGCTTCGAACCATTGTCACGTGAAGTCAATGAGCACCCGCTAGATGGTCAGCTGCCACTCTTCTTGCCTTCTCCACCTGTTTCGCCAGCACATACGGAACCACCTGAAACGGACCTCGAGATGACCAATGACGAAGGGCAAAGTTCCCTCAAGCGACGCTCTGTCGACGTCGACGAGATAGAAACCGATGTGGAGTCGTTGACACCACGCGTCAGAAAGCGACGGAAGCGGCAAGTGTATGTGCTCATTCCACCAGCACCACTCTATGTCAGAAAGGCGATCAAGAAGATGAAGGAACGCGCCATGGGAAAGGATGTAGGCTCGGACTTAGAAGGGGAAGGGGAAGATGAAGAGTGTATGAGAGCGTTCCTCGCTTCTGCTGGTCTCTAGCTCATCTTATCACAGTTCAGTACAGTCATCTTGAGCAGCTGTTGATCGAAGAATCCAAGTCGCGGCTATTAGAGCGGCGGTGTCGGTGGCTGAATTGTAGTGCTGTCTTGAATTGTGCTGCCAATCTACTTGCGCACTTGAAAATCCATGCTCTTGAAGATGACTCGGTATGGCTACTTATGTTTACGTGACTTGAGCTGATATATCCCCACACTTTCAAGGCGCTGTCCCTTTGTCGCTGGGCGAGCTGTTCAAGACAATTTGCTACGGAACAGGACCGCGACATACACCTCGAAAGGCATATCATAAGACCTCTGCCATGTCCTTTTGCCGGTGAAAAAGCCCCTATATGAGACTGACCTCCGCTGACGTCGGGTTGCTAGGCTGTGATGAGCAGTTTAACAAGCCAGTCGAAGTGATGCAACATGAAGTGCAACACCAGAAGGAGGAACGTGGGGAACCCCTGATGCGCAAACCAACATATCATCCAGTTGTACCTGCAATTCCAGCCCGCTTGGGTCCACCACCACACCGCCTTCCGTCTCACCGGGTGATACCAAGACGTGTTGTAAAGTGCCGAATATCTGCTGATAGGCACGCTGCTATGGGACCGTGGGTATGATGACACACTTTTCGGCGCTTGACTTAGGATCTTACTTGATGTGGCTCTAGGTCTTCTGGAATATATTTAGCCCAGTTGACCTCAGCACGAGAAAACAGAACGCAAGCATGCGTGGTCGGCCAACGCGCCAAGCAATCAACTACGACATTGATAATTCGGATCCTCGACGGGATGACTATGACTTTTTGCTGGCGCTTTCGTCCTATCCTGCGAAGAACCCACAGCTGGATGATCTTGACTCTACTCTGATTACGATGAGTGCAGCGCAAGGCCTGACACTTTGGGGATCTAGATCTACCGTGAATAGTGCGGCGAGAACCGCCGCCCCTGAAGCATGTACAAATGTGGATGCTGCGGTGCTAGTTTCTGCGACCGCAGAAGAAACCAAGGTAGAGGGGAAGTTGGACGGAAGTGAAGTCGCGGCCACCGCAAGAGAGAATAGCGGACCCAAGGAACGGCAGTCGGTGTCAGTATTTACGGGGGAGGAAGAGGATGTGGAAAGGATGCTGGACCTATGATCGGGTGCTGTATCCAGGGGATTTGGTACTGATATGTATGGCGTTGCGATGACTGGTTTTTTTTTTTCCGACAAGTGGAACGTACGTTTGACTGAATTTGACAAGTGAAACGAAGTGACAGAGTGTGACGGGGGGCACCGCTTAAGATTGCCACTGGAAACATTGAGCGGCTCTTTTCCCCATCAAGTGCAGCAACCGCTCGGTCACCGTGCGCAATGCCTGGCTCGTTTAGTGAACACGACGACTCGCCACTCTCACCATGCTACATTTCTTCCCGCTCCGCAGACGTTATCCTCTCCGACGTGCGCCCAACAAAGCTCTCAACCGACGCTCTCGACTCTATCAACGCGTTTCTCGACGAACTCTTGCATACCATCCTCGGTGCTGCCCGTGCACTCACCACCACGCAGCTCAGAGCAGGTCTGCACAAGGTATTACCCACCACCTTGGGCAAGGAAGCGGTGCTGGAGGCGGAACTGGAGCTTAGAGCATACTGGGAGCGTACAGGCGGTATACCGGGATCAGGTCTGTCTCCGGCGGTCGAGGATAGTGCGTTCAACCTCTCATGGACATTCGAGGTGAGTGTGCCCTCCCTTTCATGTATGTTTGCTCGTCTCATCGAACACACAACCATTGCAGCTCCTTCGTCTCAAGTGTGAAGCGTACTCAACCCTAAGCGACACTGACGAAAATTCGGATGCTGAAGCCCGCCTGTTTCAACGCATGAGCGCCGAGGGTATTCCTCTCCCAAAGCAGACGCTCCTTGCGCCAGCTTCTTTGTATTTAACTGCGATCATAGAGTGAGCAGAACCGATTACATACTAAACTGTATCTTTTGATTTTTGCTGACACGCCAATGTCTTGGTGGTAAGATCGATCTGCGAGTGAGTGGGGCCCAGTTAGTTTTACCACTGTTATGATGCTGATTTCTTCTATAGACACATCGTTTCGAGTGTCGGTCGGGTGGCGGCCCGGGACAGTAGTCGAGCAATCGCGAATGGGCAGGATTTATTCATTGCGCTATGCGAGGATAGTTCTATTTACGGACTTTTTAAAAATATGGCAGGTGAGTCGCGTTCGCTAATATTTTTTCTTGTGTTGACGTTTTTGTTTCATAAGTTTATGGCCAAATCGAGGCACGCTCGAAAATGCCAAGGTGCCGGCGGAGTATGTCAGTCACACCAGAGAATGATGGCGCGCCCTTGACTGCCCGCCGCAATGGATCCATCCACCAATCCCGTACTCGTCTGTCATCCGAATCCGTCAATAACACACCCACTTCAACTTCACAATCTTCCAGGCCCTCCTCGCGGGCTGTCAAAATGTTATATAGCAAGGTTTCACAGGATTTCGTCAATGGAAGCGATCCGGGACATCGAAAAATGGATTCCTTTGCGAGCGCAAATACAAAACAATCCCTCGCTAGTAGGGGTGACAGGTCTCCTATATCACCCACCTTTAGTGTATGTCATTCTCACTCCTTTTTATTTCGTTCCCTCATTTTGACCTCTCGCAAGGAGGATACGCGTTCCCAAGAATTTGATGACATGATGAGGTCAGGGTCAACCATGAAGGTTTCATTGACCCCAGACAGACTTCGCACGATGGAGGTACGTACTCGGTATCCACATCGTTATTATGGTTTCATGTTGACACCGCCACCAATCAGGCGTTGAACAGAGAAAAAGCACGCGCGAATGGTCGGCAAAAAGTGCCTTCAACGACTGAAAAATCTAATGGCATCGACATGCCTCCACCCCATTCTCCCCCAGAGCCAGTCAAGCGTACGAACGGGCCAACTCCAACTATCCGTCGTGTAGGCTCTACCGTTGGTAGCGAAGACGATCGTTTGATGCAAAAACCACCGCCGACCTCACGGCCCCGACAGCTGAGCGCAGCAACCACCTATACCGCCCCTTCCTTCACTCGTGTTCGCGCATCCTCTACAACGACAGATCCCTCTACAGCCGTGTCGGTATCGAGCAGCTCGTTCTTAAGCAAATATACGCTGTCAGAATCAAACACTGCCCTTGCTGATCAACACTCAGCCTCCGGCTCTATACCAAGGAGAAAGGCGCCCCCGCAAGAATTGAATCTGAATGTTTCCCGGTCACCACGCACGCGAATCGTAGTGCGCAGTCGAGAGTCACTCAATCTGGAAGATATCATGTCGGGTTCGGATGATGATGGTATGGGAGAAATGAAGCCGTTCGTACCCCCGAAGCAGCACGATCGGCAACGAGGGTTCTCAGCCAGCACCAGAGACTTGATTGCTTTCCTCGCAGAAGGCCCCCCAGAGTTAACTCCTCGCGAGGGTTCTTCACTCTCCCCGATGCCTAAGAAATCTGGCCGGTTGCAGAAGATGATATCCAGGATCACCCTGGCTAGTGATACTGTCAAATCCTCTCGCAAGACGACTTTTGGCTCTGGAGATGCTTCGAGCAAGTCCATGACGAACCTTTCCCCCCTTGCCAACCGACCCGTCCCTCCTCGCTATCCCACCTCTGGTCCACCCTCTGCCACATTTTCAGAACGTGGTTTTGTGGACCAACTGGGAACATATCCCCGTCAGCGAGCACAGTCGCATGTTCAAAAACCACTCCCTTCATGGGATGGTAAATCTACGGAAAGGGAAACTTTGGGACCTTCCGTGCCTTCTCTTTCCCCCGGAATGGAAGAAGCTCCACTTAGGATCCCTCCTGTTTCAGTGGCATCTCAGAGCACCTTGGAGACCGACATGTCCCAACACACTCAGCCTACCGAGCCCTCGCCTTCGTCATCCGCGTCTCTACCTCCAACCGCTTCCATAACCGTTCCCATACGCGGCGAAACTACGAACACATCTGCGACTTCGCCACCGCTACCAATTGTACCCCAGCGTGTGTCTTCCAAGACTGCGTCTTCGCTGCGCCAGAAAGTTGCACCAGCGCCTACCCCACAGACAGTTGCACCAGTACCATCTGTACTTGAACATGCTCGCGAACTGCGGACAATGCTCGAACATGCCACAAGTGCTGCCGAATGCCGTATACTTGTAGACATGTTTCTGGCGCGTAGTAAGCTCAGTGTGGACGTGGCCAATTTGCAAGACCTTGCGGCTCCGTCGCCTCCCCGTGACTTTGGTACCGATGGACTGGAAAGCACAGTTGTCGAACTTTTTCTTGGAGATGGTGATCTTGGAGATGGTGACCTTGACATCCGGCATAGAATATCAGTTGACTCACGTAGCACAGAGCTAGCTGAAACCTCTCTCGAAGTTGCGGGCGCCACTCTGTCTACCTCAGCAGCCAGTCCAGCGGAATCCAGCAAACCCCGTTGAATTACCCACACTTTACGCTCTTGCCTGTCAGACTCTGGATTCCCATGATGGTTGTCTTCACTACATGCGGTTGTCGACCATACTACTTCGTCTATCTATATCCATTATTCTGTTGAGCTTGCTGTCGTATTTTACTCTTTTCCCACCGTCGCGTCGGTTCTAATCAAGTATGCCTTTGGAGCCCATCGACGATGGTCTTTTGAGCAAGAAATTTGCAATCTTAGTATTGGAGCCAGACGAGCAGTCGTGTTGGGTTATCAAACCTCCAACGCGACCGCAATGCCCATGGCTGCCAATTCAGCACACAAGTAGCGAAATACATATGGGACTGCTACCACATCCATATCGCCCCCCTTTCGAGATGTCCCGAGCACATGAGCAGCAGGTATAGTCACCGCGACCTCAGGGGTGGGTCCTTCGTCTGTAATTTGACCGGTAGCCAATGCTCTTCGCGCTTGCTCGCCTTCTTCCTCGGCTGCGGCACGACATACTCTACAGTATTCGCCACCGGGACCTGCCGCTCTCATGGCGCCAGTTGTCGACATCTCTCCCAGACTGATATCGTCATAGCCCAGCGATATAATGCTGCCGCACGTCCGGCACACCCATACAGTCGAATAGTCGGAACAGTTCATGAGACGATCTTGTAAGAGGAACGAGGTGCCATGTGCGATCAGCGCGTCGCGTTCCATCTCTCCGAAACGAATACCGCCTGCACGTTTGCGGCCCTGTCCGACCAGCAACATCCATTATCAATCCGGAATGAGCAAAAGCACAAGAAACTTACCTTGACGGGTTGACGGGTGAGGGCATCGACGGGGCCTGTCGTTCGTACTTGGAACTTGTCCAGAACCATGTGACGGAGACGTTGGTAATACACAACACCGGTGTAGATGTCCGCTGCGAATTCCTCGCCGGTGATACCAGAGTACATGGGCTCGTTGCCATAGTAATTATATCCTGCTGCGAGGAGTTGTTCGCCAAAGTAATCGACTGCCCTGTCTTCTTCCGAGAACCTACGAGTCAGGTCAGCGTCAGCAGGGTTGGGACAGAAAATACTCAACTCGAATGGTGTTGCATCCTGGGCTAGGCCATGCATAGCACCAGCTTTTCCAGCCAAACTTTCGATCAACATTCCAATGGTCATTCGACTGGGGAAAGCGTGTGGGTTGATGATTACGTCGGGCTGGAGGCCGCTTTCCGTGAAGGGCATGTCAGTCGCTGGCCATTTCTGTGAACAAACACCTTTTTGCCCGTGCCGGGAGGAAAACTTGTCTCCGATCACGGGCGAACGCGTGATTCGAAGGGTGATGTGTACTTTTTGGAGTTCAGTGTCGCCCGTATCAGAACCTTTGATGAACATCAGTATTGTGGGGAAGTATGGATTGGATAGGATAATTCGCATACCTAGCAACCTGACTTGGTCTACAATACCCTGTTCGTCGCCCTTGTACCTCACGAACCTGGTGCGACCGGTAGTGTCGTCCACGTAAGCAGCAATCGGATCTCCCGCATCCAATCTGGTACCAACATAGGGCAACCCATCCTTGTCTAAGAACTGCAAACACATATGTTGCCGATCATTGTCTTCCGTCCTGATATCGTGACCGAAGCCAAAATGAAGGGTAGACGCAGAGTTCGACTTGGCTGCGCCACGCATGTCCTTGAGGTCGATGATTTGTGACTTGTAGATAGTTCCGTAGGCAAACCCGCGTTCGTGAGCGGATTTGTTAAGGATCATGGCATCTTCCATATCGTACCCGGTGTAAGAAATGACTGCGACGACGGCATTGGTCCCGTTAGGGAAGGCGTCCATGGCATAGGTGTTGTGCAGACGGGGCCGGACGACTGGGGTCTGACCTGTTTGGAGCCGGTAAAGTTTGTTATCCGTTCGGTGTTGGAGAGCGGTAGACGGGGTTCCCATGGTTTGTTTAGCCATCTAAAACCCCAGCGATCAGGATCACCGCGCAACATCTTCCAGACAACGCGTACCTGACATTGATAGATGTTACGAGGACTCTGTGGCACATGTTGGCGAATACTGGAGTTGGATATGGCGACTCAACTTACCTGATTGAAATCGGAAAAGGGCGTTAAGTTCGCAAGGATAGAAAGGAAATTCGTCGGCGCATGTTCAATGTGTGTCGTGACACCAGGCTCGATTTCGTCTGGCTTTACTGCTATATTCACATACACCTGCTCGAAGGATCCAAGTTGATCATCTTTACCATTGGCCAAGAACTTCACAGGCCTCATCATTCGTGCCCTTGAAGAAAACAAGAACAGGCCAGGATACTGTCCACCTTTTGACTCCGGAACTAAACCAACTTCTAGATCGAGGGGGACCTCGTGAATGCCCTCTGTCTTCCATATCCTCAAGTTCTCTGCAAGTTGTTTTGCAATAGCCGGTCGTGTCCAGCCAATAATGCGACCATCGAGCTGAACGCAGATATTTTTGCGACCGTCCACCGAAGACGAGAAAGGTTGGGTCATACCATGGGCGGCGAGTAGCCCAGGAATGTGGGCAACAGAGAGAGGGGTAGTGATAATGCGACAAGTTCGGGAGAGGTGGTTCAGAAGGCCACATGGTGAACCGTCGGGTGTGTGAACGGGACAAAGAAACCCTAGACAAGATGATCACCTGGACACGCACAAATATGTTTAGGTACATGCGCTCACCCCACGCTTCCGGGAGAAGCTTCCGCACAGCAGTCGTTTTGAGTTCTGCAAAGAAAGCACCGCGATGTATGCATCTGAAATGGCTAATATAACGTGACCAATTCAGCTTTTCTGCGACAATAGTAAAGCCTGAGGCCTGTTGTAGATCCAGACCAGAAGGAGAGATCAGATTTCCAGTCGCAAGGAAATTGGACATCTTGGAGCCAATGTCCCAATTGACCTTTTGAGTGACTTTTGTAATGTACCGCTCTGTACCCGCCATGAATTTCTGGATGATATGTGAGATAGCAACTCACTATCCAAGAAGTCGGGCGGAGGCTCAGCTCTTCGGACATCTGTCGCGATCTGATTGCGAACTTGATTGAGCGCCTCCTCCAGCCGTTCTTTTATGATCATGCCATACAAGTATCCCGGGAGCAGAACCTCTTGATGTTGGGGCGAATCCGGGTTGTCCACGGTGCATGATCCGGACACTAACGCATACAACTTGCGCAGCATGTAACTGAGCCGGAGGTCAGCGGTCATCAACACCAATGTGAGCAAACTCACACTAGCATCCGGAATTTATCACGAGGCTCTTCGAGATGGACCAGAACCATCTTTTGGACCAACCACGCACCAAGTATTCTGTTGTCCCAGTCCTCTGGCATGTCCAGCACAACGCGAAACTTGTCCCCTAGGTATTCGAGACACTGGTCTCCCGTATATAGACTGTACATTTTGAAGCTACGCAGGAGCAGCTCCACGCGATCAGTCAAGAAGGTATTTTCATAGTCTTGCATCATGACATGTTCAAATATCTCTCGGTCAGAAGCACCAATGAGTGCTTTGAGAATCAACATTATGGGGAGGACGTATTCCTGTTTCCTCCAGCTGAAACGAAGCATCGCGCTCCCGTTGGAGAGGTAGTGAAGGGTATTGGTGACGCTAGACTGGTCAGGTCTTGCACAACGGATCTGGACGGCATATTGGGTATAGGACGGGCCACGATTTGTGAAGGAAGGGCGGAGCAGAGATATGACATGGTTGCGACGGGGAAGAATAAGGTATCGGATAAGCCTCTCGTTCCCATTGATGATGAAATATCCACCAAATTCTTCCGGCTCTTCATGTCGCCGAACAAGTTCGGAAGATGAAAGGCCACGCAAGTTGCACCGAATCGACTGGGATGAATCAGATGACTGATATGCGTAGAAGAAGCACGTGTAACTCTTACTCGAACCATGATCGGGATGAGGCCACAATCTCGCATGACACATTGATCCGGATGTACATCACCGTTTATTGTCCAGCAGACCTTGGCCTGCATGCGACCCCTATAGGATGTGAGTCGTTCACGGGCCTTGTACGATGATCCAATTCAGAAAACCACCTGAGAAAGAAGGGTGTCAGATACCTCTGCCGGGTAAACTCTCCGTTCCGTGCTCCAAGTGTCACGATCTGGTACTCTTGGAGGCGCAATGGATACCTCCTCGATCCAAACTGACGACATTGAAGTCATGAAGCGAATCTCTGCATGGCGGTAGGTGACTCACAGCTGAGGCGATTTCCCCACCCCGACTGACCGCTCTCCGTACCCACTTGACCGGTCCCATCAAATACCACACGTTCGCCTATGTCTTTGAGAGCGATGGACAGCAAGCCCTTTCCGTCACCATCGCCCTTGGGAAGCCCAGAGTCATCAAAGAGAGCGTTGAAGGACTCGATGTGCGGTGTGACGAACTCGTTGAGAATTGGGTACGTGGATGCATGTTTTGGCGGATTTTTAAAAGATTCCTCGCGTTCGATCGTGCTGAACGTCGGCTTTCGTTTCTGCCCGCCCGGCATCGCGACGTCCACCCTCTGCTCGCCGTCCAACTATTTTTTTTTCGGGATACAATGGCCGTGTGAAATACATACCAAATACGCGTACATTCGGAACATAAAAAAATAAAACTCCGCGCCTCACTCGCTCACGCGTAACTTGGAGAACGACGGCGACGACGAGGAGCCCATATCGTGCCTTGTTCCATCGCAATGTTTGGCTCAAACACGGCGCAGTCTTCCTGGGCTAATCCTCAGCAGAACCAACAGCAGACTCAAGGTTCCGCTTTTGGTCAGCCAGGCGCTTTCGGAAGCGGAGGCAAGTCATTTGCAATCTTCTTCTTTTCGCACCTTTGAACCATCAAGTACAGCATTTGGTCCAACCAACGCATTCGGTCAGCAACCGCAGCCAGCAGCTAATCCAATGTTCGGAAACCTTGGGACGACCAACACTGGAACTCCTGCCTTTGGTCCGTTTACTTCCTATATATCTCGTGCAACTTCGTTGTTAACGTGGCCTCCAATCGTTAGGTGCATTTGCTCAAAACACCGCTGCCTCCACCGGCACCTCTGCTTTTGGCGCTCCGAAACCAACCACTGGATTTGGTGCATTCGGTGGAGGAGGTGCCTCAGCGTTTAGTGGGGGTGGAAGTGCATTTGGGGGAACTCCTGCTGGAACGTCGAGTACTAGTGCTTTCGGATCTACTGCCCCAAGTACGGGGACCACTTTTGGTGGCAGTAGCTCACTTTTTGGGCCAAAGCCTGCACAAGCCTTTGGTGCCACATCTACAAGTACGCCATATTATACTTATGAGAACTTATCCCGCCTTATGCATCTTGATAGCAAGTACAGAAACCAATCCGCCACCAGTAACGACCGGCACGTCTACACCAGCTTATTCTGTCTTCAGCGAAAAGGATCCCTCAAACCCAACTGCCATCCTCCAGTACCAAACCATTACGGCCTCGCCAGCCTACAGGGGTACATCTCTGGAGGTAACCTACCTTGCATCCGTTCATCCCAGTTGTTGACGTCACGAGTTAGGAATTACGCTTGCAAGACTACCAACAAAATCGCAAGACAGCCGGTGCATTTGGCCAAACGTCATTTGGAGCTCCCGCTGCACAAACAACCAGTCCTTTTGGTGCACCGGCCACAACGCAACAACCTACCACTGGTTCGATATTCGGAGGTGGTACTACTGGCACATTTGGAACCACTACCCAGCCTTCTACGGGTGCGTTCGGAGCCTTCGGGCAACAACAGCCCGCCACGGGCACCAGCACTGGCACGAGCATTTTTGGTGGAGGTTCTGCGTTCGCGCAACCCCAGCAACAACAACCATCTACCTTTGGTGCTTTTGGACAACAACAGCAACCCGTTGCAAGCACCGGTGCTAGTATCTTCGGCGGTACCAGTCCATTCGGGCAACCAAAACCCGCTACAGGGTTTGGAGGCAATTTTGGTCAACCAAGTGAGTGTCTGCTCATAACTGTCTTGCTTTCCATCTGATTCGCTCCTTAAAAGGCGGAAGTACGTTCGGCGGTACGGGTACTGCCAGTGGTTTCGGTCATCCCACAGCTCAACCTGCTGCCGGCACCAGCATCTTTGGCCAGTCTCAACAACAGACTTCATCTGCCTTTGGTAAGACTGGTTTGTTTGAGTTCAAGGGATCGTTCACTGATGTTAGCTTTTTTCAGGTGCAACTGCAAAGCCTTCTATATTCGGTCAACCCAACCAGCCAGCAGGAACAACCACTGGTTTCGGCACTGGCCTGTTCGGCAATCAGCAACAGGCTCAGCCAACGCAACCTACGACAGGCCTCTTCGGAACAACTCCAAATACAG
>JBBPMA010000103.1:0-14260 GCA_038090075.1 Xanthoconium purpureum
CGGTTCCTGTTCTGCATATCCTGTAATTGATCCTGAGGAAACACCTTCACAAGGTCTCGCTCCCTCCAATGAGGGTTTCCTTGCCGGCCTCTCACCACATGAGATTGTCCAATGCGAGCATGTGCTCGGAGAAGCTCGTGAATGGCACCTCTGGGTTGGTAAATTGCCTGCAGCACAAACCACCTCTGGACATGCTCTCGACAAGAGTAAGAGCGAAAGCAACATCCAGTTCTCAGGACATTCCTCTATGGCACACATGACCACTGATACGGAACTACTGTATCTCTTGCCACCAGTTTGAAGGTACCCTCTTTGAGGAGGTTTGCAACTCTACCACCCGGAAACATATCACTAAGTACAACTGTGTACAGCTCAAATCCGTCGACCCCAGGACTCAGCTATTCACTGGCCACTCTTGGTGCATAGCTTTTGCATGCTTCCGTCCTATGGTGTCAAAATGTCTGATGAATCTTTCAATTCAGGCGTATGTGAAATATTACAGATCGAGACCCTTTGTCGGCGTGATCCGGGTAGGCATGGCGCTAGTCCTGCAGTGATCAAAGAGATCTATAAGAGCCCCTCTGTGAAACTCATGCTCCTATCTTGCTGGCCGTCACTGGAAGTGAAATCGACACATCTTACCCACAATACGTATTTTGGCTGCTTTCTATCTGGGTTCCTTTCGTCAGTATTTTTCTCTATTTCTCTTGTATTTTACAGAAACCTTACATTCAGGGCTTATCTGTGCTATACTTGGTTTCGATTGCAAGTTTGGGATCTGCATCAAACGCAGCCCTACCGATCATGCTCGCCCTCTCTGTAACATTGTCCTCTCCTCTCTTGGCCTTGAATATTCTCATTCGTTTGCCAATCCCCACTCCCACTGGCCTGTTTGATATCCATACTGAACCACCTGCTGTCATTGTATGTGCGCCAACCCTCACTGAAATCCTGGATACCTACCATGGTGAACACAAAAGGAATGGCAATGTTACAGTCATTGAAGGCCATCCCTTGGAAGATGTTTGGATTTCCCAAGGTGATGCAGTAGAGGCCAAACTCTGTGAGTAATCATCATCAGTTGGTATACAATTCTAAATGATATTTATGACTCAGGTACTATCAATATTGGTATTACCAACAGAACTGAGGAATTTCCCTTTCCCAAAGCAGAACTAAATTACATACTAGCAATGACAGCACACGGGCAATTTTGGAACAGTGTGGCCTATCTCAATAGCTATTATGTGATCCAAAATATTCATAACAAGTAATAGCAAGTATTATTATTCATTTGATACAGGATATTCCCCATCAGAAGACACCTGGGAACCCCCTTTCAACCTCGCCCATGCCAAATACATCCTTCATGCCTATAAAATGAGATGCAACAATGTCTTCAAAACTCCAGACTCCCCCTAGACTTGATCATGCAGGTCATCCTCTCCACCCAAGAGATGATCTTTGTCTTCACTATGACTAGTCTCTATCTTCTCTCTTGCTTCCATTTCCCTACCACACCTTATGTGTGAATGATTGACATTTTTGGTAGATACTTTGAAGTTGGGCTCATTTTGCCCACCTGCGTTTACACCTCTAACTGGGACTACAACACCACCACTGATGCCTGGGGTGTGGTGGCCATTGCTACCAATTGGAGTGACATCCAAATGGAGTAAATGATCTCCTGCACTTCCAAATTCAGATTTCTATAGTCAAAGGCCTTAGTGCTCAAACAGAACTCCACTTTCCCCCTTTTAGAATACCTAATGGGTACAGCCTTCAGGAGCCCATATATATAAACCCTGACATTTCCTTCCAACACCTCATTCCTGTTACGATTATCTTTCTTTACCATACTTTCTTCCTCATTCGTACCATGCGGCGGATCTATCTTGATCTTTTCCCTTATCATGAGAACGAGACTAACTATTTACTCACCTTTGATGCTTGCGCCTCTCCCATACTCCTTCCTCTTTGATCTCTTGTATCTCCAACAGGACTATCCGCTCCTCTGACTATTTCTCTTACAATAGTCACGTGTTCCCACCCTTCCACAACGTTCTACCAGATTCCTCTTAGGTAATCAGTAGTACTTAAATACCTGACTAGCCTGTACTCCCTCCTCATTCTTGTTCTGCGCAATTACAGCGTCAGTCTTGCGATCCACAACCCATCTAAGTTGTGACCTAGTCTTTTCTCCCCTGAGACTTCTTTGAGGACGCAGCGTCTCTTCGTGAGTACCTCCCTCAGAGTAAGTAAAACCTAGACCTCGACGCAAGTCTGTCGACTCGCGTAACAATTCCCTCATGTCCAACATTTCTGCCAACTGCATCCTTGCACTTCCCCAACTCCAATGTAACCTCTTCTATGCTACCTTCCTTGAAATCCCATACCTCTCCTCACAAATTGAGGACTGTGTGTTCATGTGAAATTCTCCTGCCGTCTGCAATGCAATTGCCATGTATTGCATTTACATTGCCTTCTGCAATGTCTACATGGAACACCCACCCCCATACAAAAGGTGTGACACAGACATCAGATGACTTATTCTTGAACTTTGCTCCCACTGCTTCGAGCTCCTTACCAACCTTGGCTTCCCTAGCATGCTGTGCAGACTCCCCCCTGGTTCTGCCTACTCCCACTTCCAGAATGTCCTATGCACCCTCTTCGGAGCTGACCTTACTTGCTTTACTGGCTTCATCGACTCCTCCCCACCTACCCCTGAGCCTCCAACTAGAGATAGTCTGCGACCTCACACTCCCAACAGCCATGGAAATAATGTCTTCCTTGCTGCCTTCAATCCACTACCCTTCATCGAACCATAAACCATTGTCACTCCTATCCTCCAGAACCTTCCAGCTTTTGCTGCCCGAATTACTCACACTCTTATGGCAGGTAGATCTTCCTCCAATCCCAAGGCCCCTCTTCCAATCCCCAACCCCCTCTCTCCTGACTCCTCTCTTAGCAACCATCTTTGATACTGCTACAGGTGTTTTCATTGCCATGAATGAGATCATTTCCACACCAAGTGCCCTCAATACATCTGTCCCTATTGTGACATGGCCACCCCTGGCCACACTCAAGGATGTTGCCCTTCCAATCCTCACCTTGCCCCAGATGCCTTCTCTTTGGGCTCCACCTGACTTTCCAGTATTGGTTCAGACTCCAAGAAGGAATTCAACAACCCCATCACCAGCAAGCATGGATTTTGTGCCCATCAATGAGATCCCCCTTTTTCCCTTGCTCCCTACAGCAACCTTTCCACTGCTCTGGATGACTACCTTTGTCCCCTACATGGTGCCACTTGACTCCTGGACACCTCCATCCAGATCCAGTTTCTCCTTCTAGGTTTCATGCACAGTTAGGCTTCTATCCACTGTGCATAGATCTTGCTGTCCCATTAGCTTTCCACCTTCTGGATACATCTTGACCTCTTTTCCAATTTGCCATGGCTCTCTGTATGTTCTGTATCTCTTTCCACTTCTAGTTCCACATTTCCTTTGCAACACAGAGCTCCATATCCCTTCTGGAACAGATCTCTTCCAATCTCCCATATGCCTTCCTCTTCTGCTCTTCTCATGGCTCTCTGCTTCTCCTTGTAGACTCGGAACCCCTATGGGCTCCTGCCTTTCCAGTTATGCTCCATTCCATCTTGGTCCATGTGCTTTCCTTAAAGGTAAATAAACCCCTTCATGCATGCTGGAACTCCCCAGCTAGTTCTATGCATTCATGTTGTAATCTAGTTCTTTCCAAGGTTCCTTTGTTGGCTCCTTGAGACCCCCACTGCCTCTCCTTAGCATAGGAAGGAGCTACTTGTGTCTACACCTTAACTGTGTGCTTTGCCCACTTTGCTGATCCTCTCTAGGATCCTTCAAGTATTGCCTCAAGTGCAATACCTCATTCAGGAAGGCCTCACCAATAAGCCCTTGCCTGCCAGGCTACACCAATAAGACCTGCCAGCCACTTTACCAGGAATCTTGCTCTAACCAAGAAGATGTCCTCAAGGTGGAACACTAGGAAGCAACACTTGAAATAACAGTGGGGCATAGAATTACCCCCTTAGTAAGCCCATGGTCTACCATGACCAGGAGAGAATCAAATCTGTTAGATAAGGAAAGGTCAGTGATCAAATCACAGGACAGTTGTTGGAATGGGCAGGAGGCATGGGATTTGATTGGAGAAAGAGAGGGAATAGTAGGATGGGCATTTGCCTTATTTTGTTGGCAGATGGCACATCCTTCAATGTATTTTTGTACATATTGGGCAAGGCTGGGCCACCAGTAGTCAGTGGCTATGAGTTGTCTAGTTTTGAGGTATCCAGGGTGTCCTGCAGTTTCATGGTCATGATGTTAGGATGCAATGTCATGATGGAGGTCATTGTCAGGTGGGATGTAGATATGATTTTGGTAGGTGAGGATACTGGTATCACACTGCCAGTCTGCAAGATGTGAGCAAAATGGAGGAGGAATGAAGCCATCAATGGCTTGAAGGGCAGTGAGGAGGAAGAGGTCATCTTTTGAACAGGACTTTATGTGGTCATTGAGAGTGGTGTCAATGACATTTACAAAGAGAGAGGGGGGAAGGAGGGTTATTCCTTCATTGTCTAGTCCAGATCTAGGAAGGTGATTGATTCTGTAAGAGAGGACATTGGGTCCTGCAAGTTTAGATCCAGGGATGTGGATCATTTTCTAGTTGTAGTCTGTAAGATCAATGAGCCATCAGGCTTGTTGGTGGTTTAGGTGTTGGGGTTGTCAGAAGTGGGTGAGATTCATATGATCAGTGAAGACTTGAATGGGAAATGGAGAGCTTTGCAGGTAGTGACACCATGCTTGGAGTCCTTGTAGAACAGCAAGGAGTTCTCTGTTGTAGATGTCATAGTTTTGTTCTGCAGAGGAGAGGGATTGGGAGAGGTAGGAGCAGGGGTGCCAGTCTCTGTTGGTGTCAGTTTGTAGAAGAATTCCACCAGTGGCATAGAGAGAGGTGTTGGTAGCAATTGCAAAGGGTTTGGTGGGATCATGGAATCAGAGTACAAGTTTTGATAGGAAGAGGGATTTGAGTAGTTCAAAGGCTTTCTGTTGGTGGCTTTCCCAAGCCCATCATGAGTCCTTTTTGGTGAGGTTGATGAGTGGACAAGTGACAGCAGAGTAGTTGGAAATGAATCTTTGGTAGAAGTTAGTGAATCCTAGGAAGGAGCAGACTTCTTTGACAGTGGTAGAGATGGGCCATTTGGCAATACCATTGAGTTTGACAGGATCCATGGCAAGTCCATTTCTATCGATGATCATTCTGAGGTAGTCAACTTCCTTAGTGTTGAATTTGCACTTTGCTAGTCTTAAGTGGAGGTCAAGTCCTCCATATGCACAAGAACTCATTTGGTTTGTTCCATGTGGATATCATCTTCATCAGAGGCAATGAGGAGATCATCCATGTAGATGATAAGCCATCCTTCAGTGATCATGTCTTTGAAAAAGTCATTCATGAATCATTGGAAGGTGGCAGGGGAGTTGGATTGGTTGAAGAACATGACCATGGGTTCAAAGAGTCCTTTGTGAGTAATAAAGATGCCCTTCCATTGGTGTCCATCTTTGATATGGATGTTGTTATATCTCCAGCAAACATTGAATTTGGTGAAAATATTAGTGCCCTTGAGTTTATCAATGAGGTCACTAATAAGGGGAAGAGGATAGGCATCTTGAATGGTGTGCTCATTGAGATAATGGTAGTCTTGACATGAATGTAGTTTACCATCTTTCTTTTTTACAAAGAAGAATGGGGCTGCTTGTGGTAAGTTGGAAGGGAAGATTTTCCCAGACTTCGAGTGTTCATCTTGGTGGCTTTTCATTCTTTGGTAGATAGGGGGGTAGAGTTTCCCAATTTTGGGAACAAGGAATTCTTTGAGGTTGATTTCATAATTGTAGGGATGGGATGGGGGAAGTTGGCCTGGTCTGGGTTCCTTAAAGACTTTGGCATATTTGGAGAATTTGAAAGGGAGAATGGGTTCTGGTTTAGCTACAACTGCTTTTGGAATAAAGTGGAAACCATATTGAATAATGTGATTGAAAGTGTAGTTGCCATTGGCTCTGTCAAGGAACTTGTCTTTTGTTTTTGCTTCAAGGTAGTTGAAGAGTCATTTATCAATTTTTAGGAAGATGTAGGTATGGTGTGAAGGGGGTGGTGGTCATTTAAAGAGTTTATTGTTGGTTTTGCATGTGGTAATGAAGGTGGAGTGAAGAGCTTTGGCTTCATCCAGGAATTTGGAAATAGAGAGGGTTCATTTCTGTCAATCAATGACCAGATTGGTTTTCTGGAGCCAGGGGTCTCCTAGAATCACATTTTTGGATCCACAGTTCATTACATGGAGGGTGATTTCCTGTGCTATTCCTTCAATGTCAAGAAAGAGGGTAGATATGAAGAGGGTTTTCCCATTTTGGTTGGTGGATTGGTCCACATTGTGGATGATAAGGGGAGTTTTTAGTTGGGTGGTAGGGAGTTTGTGTTTTTATACAAATCCCCAGTCTATGCAAGAGATTTTGGTGCCACTATCAACAAGGGCATGGATGTTGATGGTTTGTATGTCCCATCTCTTCGTTGGGTCATTTTCATGGTAGTTAGCCATGCAATAGCATTGCCTATGGTGTTCTGGCATTCAAAGGCTTTTTCAAAGGCCTTTTTAAAGTTGGACCAAGTGCCCATACTCAGGATAGGGCTGGTGAGGGCAGCAGCATGGAAGGTTGCTCTCCATGTGGCAGCAGTTCCTTTGGTCATATAGGAGAGGGTGAAGGTGATTTGTTTGTTGTCATTGTTATAAACATCTGCATTGATAACAAGATAGAATGCTATTGAGTTCAGCCATGCAGTGGCTTTGTCAAAGAAGCCATCATAGACTTCAGGAACTCCAATGTGGAGTTTGACTGGTTTTGTGATAGTAGACATGGCTGGTGGAGCAGGTGGTGTTATAGGTGGAATGAAGGGTGGAAGATATCTTAGTGAGAGGATGGATGGAGCAGTAGGAAAAGGAGATCTTCCAAAGGTTGAAAGGGGAGTGAGTGAGTTGGAGGGGGATCCAGTGGTGGGTTCTATGGGAATTTGGAGAGAGGTGGAGAGTCTTGCAGTGAGGTCCTCTAGTTTTCCAGCATCTTCTCACATAAGAAGTTGTTTGTCTTTGTTAGAGGGGGGATCTGATCCTTTAGAGTGAGGAGAAGATTCAGAGGTTTCTGGTTTAGAAATGTGGAAGTTCCTGGCTTGTCTAAGACCCCAGCAACTGGAGTAAGGGTTTGTGGGTTGGTTTGAAATGGTGGGAAACTATTTGAAGATAGTCTTGAAAAAAGAAAGCTAGATCTTTTGTTACACTTGGCTCAAAAGGAGGGAAGCATGCACACAAAGTCTTTATAGATTCAAGGTTCAAAGTGAAGTCTATCAATGGTTCGTCCAAGACGAGACTTAGCAACTACTTGATAGTGAGTTGATGACTAAGCAAGGTTCAAAGGAATCAAAGGGAAGGCTAGAAGAGAGTAGATTGCATAGGTCTAGCTTGGAGAGAGTACAAGGTAAACTATGGGTTTATATACTGCTAAGTCAGTTGAATGACTAAGTGATGAGTAATCAAAAAGAAGGTTATAGAATGTCAGAGAATGCTGAGTAATAAATGGTGAAGGGAATCATACAATATACAACAGGAGATGGTGAGTCATCATATATGAGTAAGCAGGCCAGGAGAAGAGCAATGACTGTAAAAGTACAGGTAAAAGAAGACATCAAGTTCATATGTGAGAAGAAGTAAAGGGAAAAGAGTACATAGAATGGAAGATTGTAACAATCACCTGGATTTCCATTTCCAGGGTAGCACTGGAAGTATATGTGCATTTCCCTGATGAAGCTGCACTAATCATTGACAGCAATGCACAAAGCAAGTACTTGGTGCATGGGATGCATTTACACTCTCTAATTCCTTGTTCTTACTTATGCCATTATAGCTACTTTACCCTTCCCTTTCCATGGATGATGTTGATCATTTACTCCAAGATACTTCCAAATCTCTCAAAATGTTGCTCCTTACTGTTATGGAGTCAGGCACTGGAGAGTCCCAGTACATAGAATGAGTACACCAGTTGATGGCAAGCTTAATGATACCTTGGACCAAATTCCTCTGTTCCCTGCAAACAACAGTCCTTGTGTGTGCTTATGAGCAATACATAAAGTGGTATACTACATTGGGAAAGTGCAAGTATATCTCACAGCCATCAAAATCTACATCAAGTAAGAGAACAAGGCATCATACTAATAATGTCATTGCATAAGGTATATTAATTTCCACTGTTTTATCATTCAATGCTTAATGAATTAATGTCATTGTCAACAGAATGTTTGACTTGGGATTTGGAAGGTCTTGGTGTTACTCATTGTGCTTGTTGTCAATGTCCCAATTCTGCATTGTATTTACACTCAGAGTCCCTTGATACATTTGTGTGCTATATATTTTTCTTGATTACAGACTGTTTTCCCCTGTAGGCTAAATGCAGTAAAGTGCATCTAGTTTTGTAATCTGTTGGCCAACTCCTACTCCTACTATGCATGTATATATCTGCTTTGCTCCATAACTTGACCTGCCTTGTCTATATCCTCAAGATTTGAACATGCAGCTTGCTTGCCATTGTTGGCCACTTGTGCCTCTGATTGCCATCTTTCTGCATCACCATCAAGGTGGTAGAAAAGGCAAATGGTAAAGTTCTCTTGTTTCATTCTCCCTCCTCATTTCACCCTCTCTTGCTAACATTCCTATGAGTCAAAAGAACAGAGTGCAGGCCAACTCAAATGCTTCACCTGCTGTTCCCACATTCTTAGCTCCTAGATGAGGAAGTTGAGCCAAAAAACCCAGCAGGAAGGCATCAGTGACACATGTACTGGCCTGTGCTGCTCCATGTTCCCATTTTGCCCACATCTCAACTGTGCCTGAGGAAGAAGACAGGAAAGAAATTGATATCAATGGAGAGTTGGCCAAGGAGGGCTCCAAATCAGAGTCAGCTAGTGATCAGGACAAGATTCCTCCAGCTTAGGCAGGTCCTTGCACCAACAACCTGCAATGTACATGAGGTGGTATATATGATCCATTTGTCAACCCCTTCCAAATCCAGTCCACAAAATCTGCCAGCACCATAGATGTCCAGTATTTCTTTGAATGGACCAAGGAGTATTCTGTTTGTAAATGTTGCAAGTAAGTCTCATTCTTCTTGTACCATCAATTGGTTATGCTGACACAATGATTCCATTGAAGGGATATTCATGATGCCCACCTAGCTGCATGGGCAGAAAAGTATCCCACATGGCATGGATATATCTATGCTGCCAGGTCAGGGACATCCACACTCTGTGGCCACATTGATTGCTGGCATCTTCTCAAGTACTTGGAATTAGTAGAAGCTTGCAGTTGGTTGATCTGGCTTGACAGCATCAAAAAGTCTCTCACACTTGGCTATACACTTGCTGAGTTACAGAAGACAGTGGCTATGAGTGGCACACTTGAGGATCTTTGTTTGTGAACATCAATGACTAGTCAGAAAGACACAGCAGGTTCCAATGGCCAATGCTCTCTCCCCTCCTACTTGATGAATGAGTTTCACAAGCACCTTGTCACCTTCATTGTTGCCAATGATCAGATATGCCATTTATTGTCTCTATGCTGCAATTATCAGCTTATCTCATGCAGTCCATCAATGTTGTGGAATGCAAAGAGTTTTGGAACCTACTTTTGTTGCTCCAGAATAGCCTTTGCAACTCTGACATTCCCCATTGGATGAGCACCTGCAACAGGATTATTGAAACATGAAAGCAATACTTGATGTTACAGATTTACTTAGCCTCTCCAACAAAGCTATGGAAATCCCTGACATGTCCTCATCTACTCTCCCACAGGTGAACATTCCCTATGGAACACACTGGTATCCACCCTCAGTACCCTCTTCTCTAGGCCAATTTCCCCTAGACAACATTGACAACTAACCTTCCATATGACAGGACATCTATTTCTGGATTCCACCCTTGGAATTCCACTCTGCACAGTCTTACACCATGGTTAGGCTTCTATCTGCCATTGCTCTCATAGATCTCAATATTCCACTGGCATTCTGCCTTCTGAATACTCTCTTGGACTCCCTCCAGGAACATCTTGACTCTCCATATGTTTCATATCTCTTCTGGTTCTAATCTTGCATTCCCTTTGCAACACTGAGCTCTGTATCTCTTTTGCAATGGCACTCCATCAGTCTTCCATATGTTCCCCATTCTGCTCTTCTTGCAGCTCTCTGCTTCTCCCTTATGGACAGATAGCCATCAGTTCTGCTCTTCTAGGCTCCACTCTATTCTTATTGGATAGACATAGTTCTCTTGCAGCTCTCTGCCTTTTCCTTCTGGACATGGACTCCTACTAGACTTATGGATTGTACTTTCCCCTTGGTCTGTGCACTTACCTTACAGGTATATAAACCCCCCTTTGTACACTGATATTTCCCAGCTAGTTCTATGCATGCTTCATCCATCTGCTGGTGCCAGCCCACCTCTTGAGATTCTCTCTTGTGGAAGGGGGAGGAATCTCTAAGTGGTATACATAGTCATGGCAGCATCCCTCTGATACAAGGAGCCTCTAGATAACCCCTATGCTCATCCAAAAATGCTAGGCTAGTCTCCTGCCAAACATGGTGAAGTTCCCATTGGACATGAAGATCATTCATACCTCTCTAACCCACTTGTCACTATACTTGTGGACCACTGGTATAAGAGTATGATTAACTTTGTACTACAATAACCTTTCATACTATCTCAAATGATCACTCTACCTAGAAATGGTCACTTTACATACACACACCTATGAGCTAGTTCTATGCATCCTACCTGGCTTCTAGTCATGCATTGTGTTGTAATTTAGTCCATTCCAAGGCCTTCATTGTCCTTGAGATCCCAGCCTTTGCCTTCTATAGGAGAGGATACTTGTGTTACCACTTAAGTCATGGTTTTCACCCATTTGCTGGTCCTCTTAAGGATCCCTGAAGTATTGCTTCAAGCATACTCTCATCCAAGGAAGGCACCTCCACTAAGCCCTTCACTTGCTAGGCAACTTCAATAAGACCTATCAGCCACTTTACTAGGAACTCTGTGGAATACCCTACATCTCACAACTAGAAAGCTAAGCTTGACATAACACTTGATAGCCCTTAGGAGCAAGTCAGGGGTAAGTATAGGTGCCATCTCTCTAACTCATATGATCAAATAATTCTGTATTGTGTAGAGTGCACTCAGGTGGATATCCTTCACAGCTGATGTCTGGTCTGCAGGCAACATGGCAGGATTCCTTGCTCTTACTGGCCATAGGATTGCTGAGGATTCTGAAAAATGACTGCAGTTGAGGTTGGCCCTTCTCGGATTCACAAGATTAGCAGAGATTCATGATGGTGTCATGTTGGCTTAGACAATCTTAGCTCTTCTCAACCACATTGGTACCACTTGCAAGGTCTGTTCATTCATACAAGCCATATGTTTTTCATGAGTTGAGATCACATGAAATCACCAGGTTGGACACTTCTTGATGGATAACACCTTGAACAATGGAACTTTCATGCAAGAATTGGAGGTGTTGTTGGATGAATGGAACATTGAGTTCAACATGCACAACTGCCAGATACAATGTTTTCCACATATCATATATGCATCAAGCACATCATAGACAGCTTCTCAGCTTTCACATTCAAGGAGATTGCACATGCATGGGTGAAGGCATTTCCAAATCAAGCTGATCATGAATAATATGCCACCACTGTCATGAAAGACCCTATCAAGATGGGCCATTCTATCATTATCACAGTTTGTGCATCTGGGCTTCAACAGGATGATTTTTTGGATGCCATCAGAACCAGCAATGTAAAGAACTGGTTCAAGCCCTACTGGAAGCCCAGTCAAGCAAATTCCCAAGCATGAGCTGAAACACAATTCTGAAAGCTAATGGGATCCAACATATAGTATAATTGATTGACTTCTTGAAATGTGTTTGGTGAGTCACCATTGGATATTGTTGCAAACCTGCTGATTTGTGCTAGGCTGTTGATTCTTGGCTTGCCTAATCACTGTGATCTTGAAAAGTTGACATTGTCAAACTCAGAATGGATGGTACTGCAAGACTACCATGATATTCTTGATGTAAGTACATGTATCATGCATTTAAATCAAGCATTGACTAATTTAATATTGACTGGTGCCAGATCCCACATGTAGTCCAGCACCATAAAAGTTACCACACCTTGGATTGTCAGTCCCATACTTTGAACTCTTCATAATGGGGTGGAAAGATCTTCAAGACAACAAACATTGCCTCAAACCATGACATTGCAATACCAATGGAGGATTTCCCCAGAACTGATCTTGAACAACTAACAATTATCCCCAGCAGGTTTCCACCACCACCACCACCACCACCACCACCCCCACCACTGTGACCATTGCTCCCATCACCTCCATGAATGCTTTTGTCCAGATTTTGAAAACTCAAGGAAGAAGTGAAGAAGAAATTCTTCAAACCCTGAAACTCTGTTATAAAGAGCTGAGGGAGGATGTAGCTGTTGCCACCACCTTCAATGCCATTTCCTCTGACAAGGATTTTGGAATCAGAAAGTTGTCTCAACATCTTCTTTCCATGAATTAGCCCATATACAAGTAGCCCTGCCTAATGAATGAACTATTTGTGTTCCTATCAAGTTGGCTACTGGGACCCAAATCATTGAAACCACAGTGATCATTGACTGTGGTGCAACCAGGAACTTCATCAACATAGGTCTTCTAACTAAGGCAAACTTCCCCCTGAAACAACTCTCCAAATCCATTCTTGCCTACAATGTAGATGGAACTACCAACACCAAAGGTACCATCCAATGGAAAGCCCATACCAATGTCCTATTTCCCAGTTCTAAAGAAATCATCAACCTGATGGTCCTCAGCCTTGGATGTCAACAAGTCATTCTGGGAATGCCCTGGCTGTGCAAATGGAACCCCAGGATTGACTGGATTGCCAGCACAATCTCCATCCCAAAACTCCCTCATCCTAGCAAAGTGGACTACATTCTCCAATGATATCTCCTGTAATGGCTTGGTCTCAACACTGACTGAAAGATCTCTAGCCAATTAAACAAGCAAGAAGCTTGGCTAAAATGAGAGGTCATCAGATGAACCATCATTTCAATGCAAATTGTCCAGGAGAGCCAGGATGAAGAACCAACCATATCAGAGTGGTGTAAATACTTTGCTGACATCTTCTCAGAAAAGATCATGATCAACTTCCTTTCCATTGTCTATATAACCACACCATTGAACTTTGTCCTGATTTCACCCCAAAAATAGTAAAAGTCTACTCCCTAAACCCTGTGGAAACAGAGACTTGCAAAGTCTTCATCAAAAAACACCTTAGGACAGGTTGTATCATCTCTTCAAAATCACTTCAGGCCTTCCCTTTCTTTTTTGTACCAAAGAAAGATGGAACCCTTTGTCCCTGTCAAGATTGTTGATACCTAAACTTTTATACCATTTGAAATGCCTACCCCTTACCACTCATTCCTATGCTCATTGATGACATGAAAGACTCTACTTTATTTATTAAGTTTGACATATTGTTATGATTCCCCATCCTGTGTACTCTTTTTCTTTTACTTCTCACATATGAACTCAACATCTTCTTTTACTTGTACTTTTACAGTCATCAGTCTTCCCTCAGCCCACTTACTCATACTCAATGACTCACTATTTCACATTGTATATCATATGATTCCCTTCTCATTTATTACTAAGCATTCTTTGACATTCTATGACATTCTATTTGTTTACTCATTGCTTAGTCATTCAACTGACCTAGTAGTATATAAACCTGTAGTCTACCTTGTACTTTCTCCAAGCTAGACCTACACAATCTACTCTCCTCTAGCCTCCCTTTGACCCTCCTGAATCTCACTTAGTCATTGACTCACTATTGAGTAGTTGCTAAGTCTCGTTTTGGACAAACCATTGACAAACTTTGCTTGAACCTTTGATCCTATGAAGACTTTGTGTTTACATTTCCCTCTACTTGAGGCAAGTGTAACAAAAGGTCTAGCTTCCTTTTTTTTTGAGGCTATCTTTGAATAGTTTCCCACCATTTTGAACCAACCCACAAACCTTCATTCCAGTTGCTGGGGTCTTAGACAAGCCAGGAACTTCCACACTCCTGAACCAGAAACCTCTGAATCTC
>JBBPMA010000103.1:14270-34488 GCA_038090075.1 Xanthoconium purpureum
CCCTCACTCTGAAGAATCAGATCCATCCTCTGAAAAAGATGAGCAACTTCTCATGTGAGAAGACACTGGAAAACTAGAGGACCTTACTGGAAGACTTTCCACCTCTCTTCAAATCCCCATAGAACCCACCACTAGATCTCCTTCCAATGCACTCACCTCCCTTCCAACCTAAGGAAGACCTTTTTTTCCTACTGCCCCATCCATCTTCTCACTAGGATATCTTCCACCCTTTATTCCACCCATAGCACCACCACCTATTCCACTAGCTATGTCCACTATGTCCACTACAAAACCAGTTGAACTCTGCATTGGAGTTCCTGAAGCCTATGATGGCTTCTTTGACAAAGCCACTGCATGGCTAAATTCAGTAGCATTCCATCTTGTCACCAATGCAGATGTATACAACAATGACAACAAACTGTTTCCTTGTTCTTCTAACCTGAGACTTCTTTAAGGACATTGTGTCTCTTCATGAGTACCTCCCTCAGAGCAAGTAAACCCTTGACCTCAACACAAGTCTGTCGATTTGTGTAACAAAAGAACAAGACTAACCTTCTGTGCCTCCTATTCAGGAGTAGGACCACCCCAGCCCACCCAAGATTTTCCCTTGACATCCCAAAGGAGTTTTTCGAGCCTTTGAAGATCTGGAAGAAACCAGAACACCCCAGGACATCCAGAATCCCCTAGACCTAGCAACCACCCCCCAGAGACAATCTCCTGTTGAACCTAGTCATTTCCCTGAGCTACCTACACCCCCATCCCTTGGAAAACAAGTAATTGCAGGAAAGCCCTTCCTCAATCTGGCACTTCAACCATCACCTAGGAAACACTCTCCCCCAGCATTCTCAATACCCTCAACCAGTTTGTCTAGGACTTTAACAAACCTTTCCTCATTTTCAATTGTCCCTGCTGCACCCCCTGCCCCTGCCCCATTGGCACCACCTGCTCCTTCTGGTCCCACCATCCCTTCTGCCCAAGTAAACCCATCAATCCTACCTCCCCTTCCTTCACCACCCCCAGCCCCAGTCAACCCTCCTGCTTTCCCTGTCAATCCAATGTCTACCACCACCAGAATTGTTGAACTGAAAGCAGCACTCCCTGCTGACTTTTTGGGAGACCCAAAGGATGCCATTGAATGGATGAAAGCAATAAAGGCCTACTTTGCCATCAATTCCTTTATCTACACTAATGACAATGAAAAAATCATGACCACCCTCAACAAAATGAGCAAAGGACAAGGACTTCAGTTCACTGAAATATGGTATGATAAGATGGCTGATGCTGCCTTTCCTGCCACAGAAAAGACCTTCAACAAGTTTGCTGAGAATTTTGCATCCACCCTCTACCCTTATGACCTAGTCAAGACATCCAGAAATAAGCTATACAAGCTTACACAACCAAAGGAGGAAAAGAAAACTGAGGATGGCAGGAAAGTCATTGACAATGGCTTTCAAACTTACATCACAAAATTCCAGACCCTCACCGCCAAAGCTCAGATAGGGGATACTAAGGAAACTATAGCACACTTTGCTACAGGACTAGATCCCCAGATCTCCACCATGACCCTTTCCATGTCGACACCTCCCACTAAAATCATAGAATGGATTAACAAGGCTCAAGACTTCCACACCCAGAAATTGCATACCCTTGCCCTTCATGAAGAACATGATCCTGGTCATTCATCTTCATCCTCCTCACATTTTGCCCGAGACCCTAATGCTATGGACATGGATTTCATGCATCTCAAAAAGCTTACCCTCCCAGAACATGCTTAATGCATTCAAGAAGGGCTCTGCTTCAAATGTTGCAAGAAGGGACACAATGTGGACCATTGTAATACCTATAAAGGATCCTCTCAGAGTCAATCTCAACCACCCAGCCATCGTCCCCAATAGGTTTGCTCTACCAACACCTCCACTCCCACTGCTGCTACAATCACTCCCATCACCCCCATGGATGCTTATGTCCAAACCTTGAAAACCCAGAGGAGAAGCAAAGAAGAAATTCTTCAAACCCTGAAGCTTTGCTATGAAGAACCAAAAGAAGATGTGGCTGTCACCACTACCTTTGATACAATCCCCTCTGATGAGGATTTTTAAAATGGGAGGTCGCTTCGACATCTTCTTCCCATAACCTAGCCCATGTACTAGTAGGTTTACCCAATGAACAAACCATTCGTCTTCCCATCAAACTAGCTACTAGGACACAAATTGTCAAAACCATAGCAATCATTGATTGTGGAGCAACTGGAAATTTCATCGACATTAGCCTTTTGACTAAAGCAGATTTCCCCCTGAAACATCTTCCCAAACCCATCCTAGCCTACAATGTGGATGGAACTACCAATGCTAAAGGAACCATCCACTGGAAGGCTCACACCAACATTTTATTCCCCCACTTTAAAGAAACCATAGATCTAATGGTCCTAAGCTTGGGACAACAACAGGTCATACTAGGAATACCTTGGTTGCACAAATGGAACCCCAAAATCAATTGGATTACCAATACAATCTCCATTCCCATGTTCCCACACCCCTCTTTGATGGACCACATTCCACAATGATACCTTCTCCAATGGCTTGGTCTTGATGCAGATTGAAAAATCTTCAGACAACTAAACAAACAAGAAGTCTGGCTAAAAGGAGAGACCATTGGAAAAACCACCATTTTCACCCAGATTGCACAAACCACTGAAATAAGGGAACCTCTTATTTCCGAATGGTGTTGTGACTTTGCAGATGTGTTCTTTGAGAAAACACACAATCAACTTCCCCCACATCATCCTTATGACCATGCCATTGAACTTTGTCCTGATTTTACCCCCAAAATCATGAAAGTATACTCCTTGAACCCAACGGAAATGGAGACCTGTGAAGAATTTGTCAAGGAACATCTTTGAACTGGAAGAATAGTACCCTCGAAATCACCCCAAGCATTCCCTTTCTTCTTCATATCCAAGAAAGATGGAACCCTTTGTCCCTGTCAGGACTATTGCTACTTGAACTCCCATACCATTCAGAATGCCTATCCTCTCCCCCTCATTCCAGAACTCATTAACAACATGAAGTGCTCCACCTTGTTCACCAAATTTGACATACAATGGGGATATAACAACATTTGCATCTAAAAGGAGGACCAATGGAAGGCTGCATTCATCACTCCTTTGGGCCTATTCAAACCAACTGTCATGTTTTTCAGGTTCTATAACACCCCACCTATGTTCCAGGCATTTATGAACCACATTTTTGTGGACATGATCCAGGAGAGATGGTTAAAGATCTATATGGATGATTTAGGCATTCATACCAAGGATGACATCACCCTTCACCACGAGCATACAAGACAGGTACTTCAGTGACTCCAGGAACACAGACTATCAATTAAACTCTCCAAGTGCACCTTTGATGCTTCTCATATGGAATTCCTGGGAATGATCATGAGACAGGGCAAAATTGAGATGGATGGAAAGCAGCTTGAAGCCATAGAAAAATGAAAACCCCCCACTTCAGTCAAAGAAGTCTGATCATTCATGGGATTTGCCAACTTCTACAGGAAATTCATCCTGGATTTCTCTAATATTGTCGCCTCCCTGAACCAACTCACTTGGAAGGGGGAATCCCAGAACTGGACACAAGCACAACAAGATGCTTTCAAGTGACTCAAGAAGATCTTCTCCTCCACCCCTATCCTACAAATTCCTGATGTTGCCTGTCCCTTCACCATCATGACAGACGCCTCCCTATTAGCTGCTGGTGCAATACTCATGCAGTCTGACAAAAATTCCGACCTCCACCCATGTGCCTACTACACCACATTCACTTCTGCTCAACAAAACTACAACATCTACAACTGAGAACTTCTAGCGGTCATTCTAGCTTTGGAAGAATGGCAACAATACCTGCAAGAAACCATTCACCCTGTCACCATTATCACTGACCATAAAAACCTCTCATACATCAAGGACCCACAGAAACTATCCAGACAGCAAGCCAGATGGTTCCTGTTCCTGCAGGACTTTGATTTGCAGTGGCAAGTCGCTCCAGGAACAAAAATGGGCCCAGCAGACGCACTTTCCAGACAAGACCACATTAACACCACCCAGGACAATATGGATGCATCTATCTGTCCAGAACTGGTTGTCATCAATGCCTTGGACCTTGCCCTAGCCAAAAAAATCAGATCTTCCCCCCAGTCAGACCCCTTGGTTCTCCAAGCACTCAAAAACCTTCAATGAGAATCACCACTGTTCCCTTATTCCTTCAAAAACGATTGGCACATGTCCAATGGAAATCTTTTCTTCAAAAATTGGATGTACATTTCCCCACATGAACAACAAGCCATACTACAATTCATTCACAACTCCCCTACCACTGGCCACACAGGACGTTTCCACACCAAAGCATTACTAGAACGTGACTTTTGGTGGCCTGGCCTCTCCTTCTTTGTCAATGCATTCATATCTGGATGCATGATCTGTCAACAAAACAAGATTAACCACCATCCCACCCACCCTCCACTAATGCCCATCCCCTTATCTTGTACTCTCCCCTTCAAACAGCTCTCTGTGAATCTCATTACTGATCTTTCCCCCTCCAATGGACATGACTCATTGATGGTTGTGGTTGACCATGGCCTTATGAAGGGGGTAATTCTTATACCTTGCTCCAAAACTATTGATGCCACCAGAGTTGCCCAACTTTTTGTTTCACATGTCTTCAAATGATTTGGACTCCATGACTTCCTAATCTCAGATTGAGGTCCACAGTTTGCATCGGCCTTTGCTAGAGAACTTGCTTGACTTCTTCACTACAATGTCAAACCATCCACTGCGTATCATCTGCAGACAGATGGACAAACTGAACATGCCAACCAGGAAATCAAAACTTACCTTTGCATCTTCTGTACCAACAATCCTCAGAAATGGTCAGACTTCCTCTCTACAGCTGAGTTCCATCACAATATAGTCCCACACAGCTCAACCAAAGTTTCACCCTTCTTCCTTCTCTATGGATACAAACCTTGGGCATATCCCCCTTTGGAAAAAACCTTCATCCCTGCCCTAGAAACCCAGCTATCTACTTTGGAAGAAGCATGGAAGAAAGCATTAGCTGCACATGAAACAGCTCGTTGAATCATAAAGGAATGAAACTTCCAGGACTTCACCCCATGGAAAGTCGGACATAAGGTGTGGCTGGAGGCTTCCCATCTTCATCTCAACTACCCCTTCAAGAAACTAGTGCCCAAAAGACAAGGCCCATTTGAAATCTCCCAGGTATTGGGACCACTTTCTTACCAACTCAGACTTCCTTCAACTTGGAGAATCCACAACATTTTCCATGCCTCCCTACTGTCCCTGTACAAAGAAACCAAAGCACATGGACCCAACTTCTCAAAACCTCTGCCTGACCTGATTGCCTTTGAAGAAGAGTATGAAGTGGAACAAATTGTTTCACATCAGGGTTTTGTGGGACGATGAAGGTTTCTGACTGCATGGAAAGAATACCTGTTGTTGGAGAACACCTGGGAATCTGAATCTAACCTCCAACATGCATTGGACATTCTCACGACATACACAAAGGCCCACCAACTTTGATGCTTAAGAACAGCAACATGCCTTTCATTCCTCATCATGACAACTTTTCCACCCCCATCAGACCCATTGATATCCCCTGGTTTTTGGGGCTCACCATGTACCAACTTGCCTTCCTTTGCCAACATAACCCCTTAACCACACCAGGACTCACTCCTGCTTCTGCAAGGAAACCAGTTGCCCCATCCACTATTAGCACCACAGGACAAGACATCTCCTAGTGAGTACCCCCCTGTGTATGCAACTCAACAATGTCCCATTTGTCTGGTTTGGAGTCGCTCTTGCTCTTTGTATTCTCTTTTTCCTTGGCAACTTCAGTCTTCTTGTCTATATAGATCATTCTGCTCAATGCCAGCATCAAGAAAGCATCCACCTTTCTCCTCTCCCATGTCACATGTCACACCCACCTCACTCTATGCCCCCCCCCATTCTCCTTCCCCAGAGACTCATGATATCCACACCCAGTTCCTTGCTACCTCCAGAGTCTTTACCCTCTTAACGATTGCCATTGCCTCCCCCACCATCCTTAGCCAAATCAAAGGACTTCCATCATATGAACATGACATCGAGTGTCAGGCCCTTGTCAGACTTCTCCATCACATCTTGCTTGCCCAGCTCCAACTATTCTGAGCCTGCCCTGGAGACCTTCCAGAATCATTGGAGGCACCTCTTTGTACTACCCTCTCCTTCCTACCAGGCCCCATCCTTGAACTCCTCCTTGCCCACTCCTTCCAACAATATCTGGAGGAGCTCCCAAGTTCTACCCTCTACCCTGCCTTCCTACAGGTCTGGTACACCCTCTCTCGTGCAGAACAACATCTTTACCTCGAGCAGACCAAAACCAACTGACAAACTAATCACTTCCCCTCTTCCATTCCATTAGCCCTTCAAATCTCCTCATGTCCTGTGTCCTCCACACCTCCTACCACAATGGACAATAATGTCATCTGTATCCAGATTGCTGATGGACAATGGATCACCTTCTCCCTCTCCTGAGTCTTGGTTCAATCTTCTCACCCCGCCTCCCCTAACACTCGATGTTATGTTTGTTTGGATCTCGGTCACTTCAGACTCTCCTGCCCCTTGTATACCTGTCCTTCCTGCAGGGAGTCCACTCCAGGTCACACAGCACATCATTGTTTGGAGACCCAATGTAATCTCTGTCTTTGATGGGGACACTTTGACAACATTTGCAACCTTCGAATCTGTGGAAGATGCAACACCCTGGGGCATGTGGTTGGTAACTGCCCAATCAACCCACTTACCCAGCCAAAGGCTCACAGCACTTATGGAGGAACATACTCAGACAATGATGACCTCAACACCCTCATGGACAATGAATAGGGGACTAGGATATCTTGAGCCTGGAGCTTGAGTGTACAAAGGGGATAATGTTATGATCCTTTTTCTTATTCATACTTTCTTTCTCATCTGCATCACACATTGAGCATATCCTTCCTTTTTTCCTTATCACAAGCGGGAGGATGACTACCTACTTACCTTTGACTTCCATGCATCTCCTGTACTCCTTTCCTTTTGATATCTCTCCTCTCCACAGGACTGTCTTCTCCCTTGACTGTTTCTCTCACAACAGTCACATGTTCCTGTCCTTCTGTAGAGTTCTATGGCATTTCTATTAGGTAATCCATAGTACTTAAATACCCACTCAGCCTGTATCCTTCTCTCATTCTTGTTCTACACAAATACAGTGTCAGTCTTGTGATCCACAACTTGTCTGGTTGTGACCTTGCCCCTTGTTCCCTTGTTCTTCTAACCTGAGACTTCTTTGAGGACATTGTGTCTCTTCATGAGTACCTCCCTTAGAGCTAGTAAATCCTTGACCTCGATGCAAGTCTGTCAACTTGCATAACAAACATTGTGCCATCATCATTGATGAGTGAACTTGAAGTGTGACTTGAATGAACTTGAGTTGGTGAGTTGACACATCTTGGGTTGTTCACTGCCTAGCATCTTCAAGTTTAAGGACATTGTGCTTAGTTTGTCTGCTTGTCTTTGTCTGTTGCATATGAGCATGATGGTGCAGGTCATTGCTGGATTGTTGGGTCAAAATGTGGGTGAATACAGGGCACTGATGACCTGGTTGGTATGATGATCTGTTGATTCCCACCAAACATTTAATAAAACATTTGTAGTACACACGACTTTCATTTAATCAAAGTACAAGCTAGTTAACATGGTCAAGGCAGTCCATAAGATTAATTGCATCAGCAATGCCCTCCTTGTCCTTGTCCTCACCCTCATCATCTTCTCCTTCCTCATCACCATTGTCTGCTTGCTTTTCCATGTCCACTCACATTGTGTGATCCAGCATCTGACCACTGTACCCATCCAGTGTGTATATCTTGCTAATGATTTGGTGATGGATGCTATTCACTAGGTGTTATTTAGCATACAACAATCACATTTCAGCAGCAAGTCCATTGGAATCCATGTTCCAAAGCTTTTTTTTGGCAACCAAAATCTCTTTCTCATCATGATCAATCCAGGTGGCAAGTCAGTGGACTTCAACATTTAGGCAGGTGATTTCTTTCTTTAACCATAAAACCTTGAAATACTTCATCACCATTTCATGGTTGGCAGGCTAAGCCCAAGATTTCATGAGCACATCAGCATGAAGGATCTTGAGAAGTGAGAAGTCATCAAGAGTGCTGTAATCAATGACATTAGAATATTTGAGTTTCAGGCATGGTAGTTTTTGACAAGGTGCAAGTTTATTGTAGCAATCAAGAACTGTATGGAGCATGGCAGAACAGTATGTTAATGCTTTTGATATATGTTTATGCATCTTGTAACCTAAAAATACATCAGCAATCAACAAAGATAACAACACAAGACACAAACCTGTACTAGCTAGATTAACTTTGAACAGTTCAAAGAGGCACTATACAACCAAGCCTTTTAGCTCTATAATAACACAAATGAAGGTGTATTGTCTGGCAAAATTCTGTACAGCAATGTACTCTGGGTCATTCAATGACCAGCATGTTTGAATATCATGCTGCCATTCAAAGTGTTCAACAGCATTGAGCTCAAGCTCACATCTGTGCTGCACCAAGGAATATTTGGCATTCACTGCATTTGAACACTGCCTGGTGGTTAGGTTTAGGCCAGACTTGGAAGTGAAGTTGGAAGCAGTGTACATGAGATATGGTGACTGTGTGACACTGGCATACATTTTTTTGGAAACATATAAGTATTTAGTACATGATGGAAGATTTAATGACTTACTCAGCAAACTGAAGCTTTTTAAGTTCTGAGATATATGCAACAGAATTGAGACAGTCACTGGCTCAGATGCACAGTCTTTCAAATACATCAATTCCTCTTGATGCCAAGTCTCAAAGTCCTTATTGCCAAAGTTTGTGAGATCTTTGAACTTTGCCAACTTAGCCTGTGATGATGTCAAGTGCTTCTTTCTAGTTGTTGTAGAGGAACTGGCCTACATATACATGGGCAAGCAGTAGGTTACCACCATAATGTATAAGAAACATACTAAGCTCAAGATACTTGTCAGAGTCCCATTGATCAAAATGTAAATCCAGGAATTGTTTCCAGTGGAAAAGCAATATGTGCCAGTTGAGTGGTGCCATACTATTGGAACTGGAGAAGATCCACTTGCAGGTCTCTAAATCCTCATTGCCAAGCCCTGGCTGATAAAGTGAATGGTTTTGCAACTGGCACAGGCAGTGGTGAGCAAAACCATAAAATGCATTGACAACAATCTTAAGACCTGCTTCCTTGGCCTGTTCACCAAGTGCACTGTTGGGAATGGTTATCTGTGAAGTGCATCCAATGTTGTGACCAATGGCATGATTATTTCCAGAGAAACTCAGAATCTGGCTGTTTGCTGCCAAACTGTATTTCACACTGCAAGACACATTAATCATGAAATGAATAGAGTAATGATCACATACAGCTCACTGCTGTGCCTTATCTTGGCAATACACTCAACAAAGCCATGCTGACACACTAAAACAAAATACCAGTCTGTTCAAAAACATGAATCTTGTCTTTTTCAGCAGCCTTCACAGCACTCCAATTAGACAAGCATGTAATAGTCTTGGCAGTTGGGCCATTCTTGGGGTCTTTGCAAGTGTCATTTCTAAAATGTTCAATGTCAACAGTGGGAATAAAATTATCACTCTGGAAAGCCTGAGTCATCAAGCCACTTTGCAGAGAAATTGCCATCCATATTGTATAATCAAGTGGGGAACAAAACAGCCTCATCCACCACCTATGAATGGATGAGAAATTGCAATACATCTCTCATAGAACATACCTTGAAGGTGCATGTTGGACATGCACAGCTAAGCCTCCAAGTGAGGCCATGGTGGTCCAGGGCTTGGCATAGAGTAATTTGTACATATTATACTATATAATATAATATTGCAAATTATTGTCTATACAATGCCCTGCCACTCTGAGAGTGGGCCATGGATTGGAAGATATGTTGGAATTTCAACCTGAAGAAACATGCAATTTTTAGCTCCTTTGTATCCTAATCCTTTTATCTGGACAAAAAATCTACATTAGAGAAATAACAATAAACTAGATACATATATTAAACTACTGTTGTGTTTCTAGAGTATGCTGGAGGCATTTAAAGTCTGCAGGTAGATTACTGATTTTTCCTATTATCATTCCATCAGCTAAGTTTTTTTTTTATATCTTGCACAGTCCAACTATTTTGACTTGTGATTTTAACCTTTACTCTTAAAAACTTGAAGAGAGCTTGGTGTTGTTTCTGCAAACTATAAAGTGCCTGGATTAACTTTGCAGAAGCTAATAGTGATGACATAAACATGATGTTCTGAAAGTTGTAAACATTTACCAGCAGGAAAACCCATGACAAGATATATGTATTTACATGAAATATTCTTTCCCAATCTGCCACCTTGTGTCTCCCACCTTGTGTCTCCAAGGAATCAATAGACTCTGCACTACTCTCATTTTGGCATTCATTTTTAATTTCATTCAAAACCTCACTGATATTTTCTGGAAATAAGTTAGACAGCTCAGAAACTAAGATTGGATTCTTCAACTAATAGAATATGCATTTCTTATATAAGCACTTTGCCAGAATCTCCATGTCAGGAGTGTTTCAAAGAGTTTAAAATCACCCAAGCAAGAAGTATTGAAGTAGCACTAAGGTTAGATGAAGTACATTATCAATTAAGCTCCAAAACCAAACTCTATGAACTGACCCAATATAAGCATGAGAAAAGCATAAATTGCAGCTGGAAATTATTTTTTTTGTGTGTAAAAGAGTCCAGCACAGTAATTGACTCACATGCATTTCTATTCTAGTTGTTACAAGGGAGCATTACATCTACAATGTTGGCTTAAATCTAAGTAGTTTGGGTAGTGGAAAGAAAAAAGGATAGTATGATGTGAAGATCAGGCTGATAAACTAGAACAATGTTAGAAATAAACTCCACTTTGAACTCCACCATGCATATAATTATGCAAATACATTGATTGACAAAACTAAAGATTTTGATGGATTTAGACTATTTTACTTAGCCATATATGCCTCAAGACTTTGATTTTCTATTTTCAAGCAATATGTTGTTTATATTCATTTGGCAATATATGAATTTATTTCATTTAAATTTAAAGTTGACTTTTTGAAAATATAGACATGAATCCATATTTATTTTGAAAATTTGCATGTTATATTTAAGCTCTATTTACTAATATTATTTTTATTATTTTTCCATTCTTATTCATTATTTCTTTTCCTACATGTTTTTATTCAAATGACTTAAAAGTTCTTCACCATCTATTTGTATATTGCCTTAATTTCACATGATTTGTTTACTTCATCCAATGGCCTTGATCAAATTCACAAAAAATTTCAATTTTTATATCCATGGTTTGCACTAGAATTAAAATATAAACTAACTTGACCTCCATTTAAGATTAGCAAAATGCAAATTCAATGCTAAGAAAATAGACTACCTTGGAATGATCATTGATAAGAATGGACTTGCCATGAACCCAGTCAAACTTGACAGTATTGCCAAATGGCCCATCCCTACCACTTTAAAAGAAGTCCACTCCTTTCTAGGATTTGCAAACTTCTACCAAAGATTCATTCCCAACTACTCTGCCATTGCTTGTCCGCTCATCAACTTCACCAAAAAGGACTCATGATGAACTTGGGAAAATCACCAACAGAAAGCCTTTGAGCTACTCAAATCCCTTTTCCTATTGAAACCTATACTCCAATTCCCTAACCCCACCAAACCTTTCACAATCGCCACCAATGCTTTTCTCCATGGCACTAAGGAAATCCTTTTACAAACTGATACCAATGAAGACTGGCACCCCTGCTTCTACCTCTCCCAATCCCTCTCCCCTGCAGAATAAAACTATAACATCTATGACAGAGAACTCCTTGCTGTTCTGCAAGGACTCCAAGCATGGCATCACTACCTGCAAAGCTCCCCATTTCCTGTCCAAGTTTTCACTGATTATATGAACCTCACCCACTTCTAACAACCCCAACACCTCAACCGCCAACAAGCCCAATGGCTTATTGATCTCATGGACTATGACTTAAAAATGATCCATGTCTCTGGATCTAAACTTGCAGGACCCGATGCCATCTCTTGCAGAATCGATCACCTTCCTAGACTGGGACTAGACAATGAAGGAGTAACCCTTCTTCCCCCCTTCCTCTTCATAAATGTCATTGACACTGCCCTCAATGACCACATAAAGTCCTGTTCAAAAGCTGACCCCTTCCTCCTCACTACCCTCCAAGCCATTAATGGTTCCAATCCCCCTCCATTTCGCTCTTGTCTTGCAGATTGGTAATATGGCACTGGTATCCTTACATACCAAAACAGGATTTATATTTCACCTGACAGTGACCTCCATCATGACATCATATTCCAATACCATGATCATGAGACAGCTGAACACCCTGAATATCTCAAAACAAGACAACTCATAGCTGCTGACTACTGGTGGTCTGGCCTTGCCCAATATGTACAGAAATACATTGAGGGTTGTGCCACCTGCCAACAAAACAAGTCAAATACCCATCCTACTGTTCCCCCTCTTTCTCCAATCAAATCCCATGCCTCCTGTCCATTCCAACAGCTATCTTGTGATCTGATCACTGACCTCCCACTCTTCAATGGATTTGATTCTCTCCTGGTTGTGGTAGACCATGGGCTTACTAAGGGGGTAATTCTATGCCCCACCAACAAAACTGTCACTGCTGAAGGCATTGCCTCCCTCTTCTTCCACAAAGTTTATCTCCACTTTGATCTCTATGACAAAATCATTAGTGATGAAGGGCCACAATTCACTTTCATCTTTGCCAAAGAACTTGAAAGAATCCTAGGTTACTCCCTGGCCCTCTCCACCACCTATCACCCTCAGACTGATGGGGAAACAGAACATGTGAACCAAGAAGTAGAAACCTATCTCTGGATTTATTGTGGAGATAATCCAGTCTCTTGGTCAGATTCTATCTCCCATGCAGAATTCACACATAATCACTGCTCTCACTCTGTCACCAGCAAATCCCCCTTCTTTCTCATGATGGGCTTTGAATCCTGTGCTCTTTTCACCACTCTACCAGATTCCTCTCTCTCCACTGTTGAACATAGACTGAAACTCCTCCAAGCAGCCCAGAATGAAGCTCTAGCAGCCCATGAACTCACCTGACAAGTCATGGCAGCCCAGGGACAATGAGGATTCACTCTCTTCAAGAAAGAAGACAAGATGTGGTTAGAAGCCCACAACCTAAAACATTGGATCTCAAACCCAAAGTTTGCTTCCAAAAGAGAAGGCCCTTTTACCATTACAGACATTCTATCTTCCCTCACTTACAAACTCTGCATCCTGAAAGTATGGAACATCCATCACACATTCCATGCTTCTCTCTTATCTCCTTATCATGAAAATGATGTTCATGGCCCAAACTTTCCAAGACCCCCACCTGACCTTATCACTGGCAAAAAAGAATTTGAGGTCCAATGGATTTTACACCACAGAGGTCCCATGGGACACCATTCCTTCCTGATCTGATGGAAAAAATACTCCACAGAAGAAGACTTCTGGATTTCTGAGAAAGAACTCTTCCATGCCGAGGATACCCTTTCAGATTATAAAAAGGTCAATCCCTCCACATTTCCTTCCCCATCCAAATCATCCACATCACAAACC
This sequence comes from Xanthoconium purpureum, assembly GCA_038090075.1. Classification (NCBI taxonomy): domain Eukaryota; kingdom Fungi; phylum Basidiomycota; class Agaricomycetes; order Boletales; family Boletaceae; genus Xanthoconium; species Xanthoconium purpureum. Next base: position 28,066 of record JBBPMA010000103.1, read on the forward strand.
AAATGTTGCTTTATTCGCTCCTCTCAACTCACCATGGCCACCATCTGTGTCTACTGCTCTGACAACTCTGACATTCCTGCTGAAATCACTGCCAACCACCCACCTACCTATGAACAACTCTGCCTCACTCTCTTCCCTGAATCTCCTATCTCCAGACCCACTTCCCTCACTCCTTCCTTACAGGCCTCTGTTGTTGTTCATACTGGATGGACCAGCAAAGGTGGGGAAGCTTGAAACCAAGCTCATGTTGCCCCTGCCAGACCTAACCCTGTCACCAAACCAACCTTTATTGCTAACACCCTGGTCACTGATTACTCTGGATGGATCTATGGAACCAATGAATCCTGGCAACAAGCCCACAACACCCTTCTCAAACAAACCCCCTCTTCTCCTAACCCCATTCATTCTGTCAATGTTCTCACTTATGGCCATTGCCTCATATAGGATATCCTTGACATTGCAGGAACTGATCATCTTGTCAGCCACATCCTAGATGCTAGACTAGCTGCTATCACTTCTGCATATCTCGACACCAGATCTCCCCTCCTTGTCCTCTACTGCACCTTTTTACTCACTATCTCCTTTGAACCCCTTGTGTATTCTCTTCCCCAGAGGGAAAGGACCCTGCTCACCAATTCCTATGAGGACCTCAAGGGGCACCTCATTCTCACTTTTTACCCACTAGGAATGATGGAATTCATGGAAGGTGTAGACTGCTACATCAGGGAATCAGCAGAATGAAATCCCCCTTTCTAATGAGGAGGAACTAATGCTCAAATGCATGAAATGTCTCAGCCAAGTGGAAATGGCTCATAAATGGGGAGACATGCCCCTGGAACTGAACCAGCCCCATTATGCTGAAGCATGCTTTCACTGCCGCTGCTGTGGACACTTCCAGGTTGAATGTACCCATTACCAATGCCTGATCTGTTTTATCTGGTGCCCCCATCACAACCAAGGTCAATGCCCCTGTTGCTGCCACTCTCCTCCCTCTTCATCCTCTTCTGCCTGCTCCTCTGGTTCTCATCCTGGACCTTCCTCTCACCCCCAAAAACAAATCCCTTACCTTTGTTGAATGACACCATCTTCTTGTCCTTGTTGAAACTGACCCTCTTGCTGTTGTTCTCCTACCCCATCTCCCAAACATTACAATCCCAGTGACTTCAAAGATAACATGGACAGCATAGGACATGCCAATGTCATGGAGTCATCCCAACCTTACTTCTAGGTTTTTCAATGTGGTCTTGAATCTACTAAGGGAGTAATGTTACAATCTCCCAACTCATGTACTCTTTTCTCTTTACTTTTTCTCACATATGAACTTGGTGTTTTCTTTTACATGTACTTTTACAGTCATTGGTCTTTCCTCAGCCTGCTTACTCATACTCAATGACTTACTATCTTATATCATATATCATATGATTCCTCTCTACATTTATTACTAAGCATTCTACAATGTTCTATGAATTTCTATTTGCTTACTCATTGCTTAGTCATTCAACTGACCTAGTAGTATATAAATCCGTAGTCTACCTTGTACTCTCTCCAAGCTAGACCTATGCAATCTACTCTTCTCTAGCCTCCCTTCGACCCTCCTGAATCTCACTTAGTCATTGACTCATTATTGAGTAGTCACTAAGTCTCATCTTGAACAAACCATTGACAAACTTCACTTTAAACCTTTGATCCTACAAAGACTTTGTGTTTACGTTTCTCTCTACTCAAGGCAAGCATAATAGTGTGTGCCACATCTTCCACATGGATTTAATTTGTGTCTTTGGTATGTCATTCTTCATGTGTGCTCCATGCTACTAATGTCATCCATCAAGATTTCACTGAATGACTGGTGGTGATTCAGTGAAAGGGTGAATTCTCCAATGCTACTCTAATTCATGCCAGTTTGCTTGGCTGTTCTTTCATGCAGCTGGTTATTGCTATCAAGCTGGAATGTCTGGAACTCTATCATCAATTATGACATTGACAATCTTCATTTAGTGTCTAGGCGATGGTCAAGGTGCTGTGTGCCTTACAAAATGTACACACGTGAGTTATATGACTGCCTTTACTAAGGATTTTGCATCAGATTTCATATATGTGCCACCTGCAGCACTAATTTGACACAGCCGTCGTATTTCCAGCAGGATATGAGGAAAATTAAAGGTTAAAGCTTGTCATTCCTTAAGGCCAGCAATTTCACTGTTTACTTTATTTAACCTTCTTTTTTCTCTAAAGATTCCAGCTTATCACTCTTAAACAATGTAAGTATAATTTACAGTTGTGCCCTGCCAACCATCCTGCAGGGGAGGCAACTGGGCTTGCCCCATTTAGCATTATGGCTGCCAACACTGCAAACACACCAATTAATAATTCTATGATTTCTTCAGGAAGCACAAGCTTTTCCTGGTTATCTGTGAGGTAATCTTACACAAATAACAAAGTGAGCATATTCACATGCTTGTCTAGGCTATTATTGCTTTGGCATGTGTAGGGAAATATTTGCTTAAGATTTTACCTCTGGCAAAGAAATTTTTGTTGTCACTATTTATATTGATGCTGGCATGGTGGTATCTTGGTATACAGTAATACAGACAGAGAGTGCAGACAAGCTTGGTTTTTGTTACTTTATTTCAATTATGCTTACCAAAGAATCATATATATTTCTATTCACCACAAGGATTTCACTCTCACAGATTCAAACATGTCAGCAGATTTTCTCCATGATATATACAATCTAGCAGGAAAGATTACCAAGCTTGCCCAGCAATCAGACATAGGCATGAAGGTTGAGGTGATTCAATGGAAGAGGATGGCAGGCATGCAGCTCCTGTTACTCACTCAGCTCAAAGGACCAAAAACTCAAGACAGTTAGCACCATCAAAAAAATTAGTTCCTTTTGGTCATCCTCTTTTGACTACATCATTCCTTACTGCTTGGTGTTGCATGTCCTAGACCTGCAGCAGCCCAACCAAACCTCCATGTGTCATCTGCCAGAACCTTGTTACACTGCCCATGCATTCTAACCTGATTAGAGAATCTAGGATCATAAGGTCTGAAAGGCTTGATGGCTACTTTGTATTAATTGCATTCTTTAGGATGGTATATAGATAGCTATATTCTGGCTTTTGTGTAAAAATAAGATTTTGTATATGATGCAAATATAGTGGTAAGTTTGATGGGAATATTACAAGCATTAGTATATTAATCTTCTAAAAATTGTTGCCTGTGGTTGGATATGGTTGGGAATGGGAGACTTTTGCCATCTTGGATGAGCCACCAGTGGTCATGGTAAAAGGAAGATGAGAGTGAAGGCAAGGAACTTGATATTATTGCAATGATACAACTCCAGACCAAGATGACCATTGATGGGAGTAAATGCAGGTGTGGTGCCAATGAGAGGAGGATTTTCATGCATTGGAATATGGATATGAGATGATGAAATCCTTGTGCAATGCTGAAATCAATGAGAAAAGTGATATCCTATTCATTTCTGATGTCCATCAAAATAATGTGCAGTTTGATGTCTTGATAAATAAAATTATGTCAGAGAATGTGCTCAAGGTAAGGTATCTGTTTTAACAAGTCAGCTTGACAACTAATAAGATCCCTTTAAGTTGAGACATTAACTCCAGCACATTCTCATTTAGGACTTAATGTACTTCTGGATGTCCAGCAGATTTGTGTTTAGGACTTACTCTTGTCACTCCCCATTTCAGATATCTCCATACACTAATGAGCACATCTTTTCATCTCATTCTTTCCCCTCTCCACCAAGCTCCAATCCATTCTCATCAATGTTCCCCACCAAATTAGTGACAGGGTATAGAGCCTAGTGTTGAAACCTTTGGATTAGATTGAGATTTTGCCTATTTCTATTCTAAAGTAGGAATACAAAGAGAAGAAGGTATGACTACATGTTTTTGCCATGGTTGTACCTATATTCTTTGGCCATTGACATACAATTGGAAATAGTTGTATCTAAACAGTTCCAGCAATAACACTATGGTCAGGATCAAAGTTTCAATGCTGTCCTCAATGTTATCCATTCCAAACACCATTCTTGCCATTAAACTGCCAAGTCAAAAGATAGTTTAGAGGAAAACAAGCATGACCTGTTCTCCACTGTCTCATTGACAACCCTTTACTCAAGTCCATGGTACTACTAGCATGCATGGCCTTTGGTGATGAGGAGTCTACCCTGTCTGAGCATTGAATGACACTTTTCACATCATGCATGAATGCTCCTAATAATTATGATTCAAGAGGCTATCTGGCATTGTATGACCTATGGAGTATTTATTTTTTCAAAAGAAATACTATTTGCCAAAATACTTTTATAACCAGTCAAAATTTTGTCCTGGCCACCTGATTCAATTTGTTGGAGTTCAGAGCAATGCAATGTCCATGTATTTGAATTATTGGATCATGATTAACCACTTCTAGGCAGATGTACTAGTGACTGGCCTGGAATGCAATAACTACTCACTTTCCCTTGAAGAGGCTATGTGAGGCAATAGGCAAGATGCAAAACCACATACAATGTATAGATCTTATTACTACTCTGGTGTTATGGTATAGTTCTATGCTTAGTGTATATCTGTATTATGTTCTTGAATGGCTATGAGTTGCAATTGCCTTCAGGGACTTTGCATCTTCATGCTGCAAATCATATTCCACAAGGTGAATGAAGCAACATCTGTCCCTGTCTATATTTGCAGGGCATGATCCTGCACAGCTGCCATGATCCACACTGGGACCCTTCAATACCAATTTATTAGGACATGTAGACCAAAGCCAAATATTTAATGACCATTTCAACCCAGTGGCATGGCAGATTCTGCAAGGGAAACCTTGGACACCACCCTTCTAGCCCAACCATTCTATTGCTATCTGAACCTGCACCCAGGGTCTCAGTCAGTTGAAATATATAGACAGGTGTGCAAACATGCTGGTACACAAACTTGGTCTAATATGATCTTGTAAGACTCACCCAGGAGGATGAAATAACTTGCTGGATAAGGAGATCATCTTTACTTTGATGATGATGGTTTACATTTTGCCCCTGTCCCCAACTTTCCCTCTGCCTAAAGCCCATCCATCATAGAGCCTCTTCCTTGTATACTTGCTACAGCATGTGGTGTCACTTATCTACCACTCTCTTTGGATACCAGGCAACAAAAAGGTAGTAGAGGGCATCCATGTTGGTCCATCCAGAATCAAAAATAAATGTCTCTTCTATATCTATATAGGGAGCATGGATCCACACTCCAAACATTGAGAAACTGTGGAGGAATGAATCTTTTACTTGTCACTCACTTTGCAGAATGTCTGTGGAGATTATTTTTTGGCTGTGTGGTTGGGATGTTTGTTTGGGATGCCCCCCACATTGACTGTGGGACATCTGATATTTCTTGAATAATGGTCCAGTCTTTTGGTTTTGGCTGGAAGACTTATTTACAAAAAAAGATAACTTCAGTCATTGGTGTTACATCAAGCATAGCTTTCTAGTCTGTAAAGAGAAAAGCAGGCCGGCAGGTCTTATTTTGGTGAAGTCTTCCTTGTACAGGCACAGTCTTGGGAGATTGTTGATATGGGTGAAGACCACAGGCTGGGTGGTAATGCAAGTATACCTCTCCTATTGAAGGTAGAGAGGATCAGTCTCAAGGACAGTGAAGGCCAAGGATGGACTAGATTACTCAGCAGAATGCGGAGAACTAGCTGGGGAGAGTACAAGATACAGAGGGGTTGATATAACTTCTTATGAAATCCACCACAGCAGGTTGTCATGAAATATTATGTTCATTTAGAATTTGGCAATGTGGTGCTGGATGGATGTGACCATAAAAAACAGAGAGACTTGTGTACATATTTCGACACCCTGTAGGACACTCCAAGCACCTCTTGATGTCCTTTCCTTATTCTGAATGTGAACACACATTTGAAAATGCTGCTGCCCACTACTAGTGTCATTGCTGGAGTCAGCACTCCAAAATCCCTCCAATTTGATGACAGCAAGGAATACTATGCTGTTGAACTGGAAGGCATCATAGGATGATGTCCCTATCAACCAGGGTGGGTGTTTGTACAAAATCAGGCAGGCTTTTGCAAAACATGGTAAGATAGTGCACAGAATCAGAAACCAGTCACCACCACTGTCACCCACTGTTATTCCAATGCAGCATCCAGATTGTGTGGCTCAGGTTTTCTGAAATTGATGTGAAGGCTGGTGCTGAGTCTTTGCCATCTTGCAAGAAATCAGCCAGCAGAAGAATTGCCTGCAGGCACCCCTACCCCTGGTGCAAGCTGCAATCAGCAGTTTGAACTCATCCCAGTTGGCAAACATGCAGGCAAGATGCAGCCAATCAGCAGGTACCACACAAAACAGTGAGATGTAGAGGTCAAAAGATATATCCAATGGTGTTCTGT
>JBBPMA010000103.1:34498-49560 GCA_038090075.1 Xanthoconium purpureum
ATGTTGTCAATAAACTAATTGCATTGTGAAACACAATCACTTTTAGTGTACCATATAGGTCTATGATGCCTCAACAACAGTAGTATTTTCTCAAATTCTACTACTACTACCCTTAGGGCTGTTCGGCTGTTATCCAACAAGAAAATCATCCTCTATGCAAAGAGAATGTCAGTAATATAGGCAGTGAAGTTGCTATTGCACATGTATCTGTCAGAGATACATGTTGACGTACCTAATAGATACTGAATGCTGTTGTTAAGCACAGTAGTGGATGGTGTGCATGTATCCAAAGGATCCATTAGATGCTGTTAAATGCATGTAAGAAATCATGTATTTCTATCTCCTTGCCTCTGTCAAACACCCCTGTTTCGGATAGGAGCAGTTGGTACTCCTGGTGGTTGCATGGTCAAAAATGTTCCAATATGGCCATGGCAATAGTACTGGCTGTGTTCAAGGTTGCTGACTGTTGAGGTTCTGTACCTTGTGCATATCATATGATGAGTGGTATACCACCATTCCACATAGTGCAATTAAGGATCATAATGATTGTAGAGCTCTAATGGTATGTCAGTCAAATTATTAAAGAGAATTGGAGACTCACTGCATGGCTTTGGTAAAGTTGTCAAATCAGTGTTGTTGGTGACAACGAACCTCCAAGTCACATTCACAAACCTTGGCAGTTCTGTGAGGTGCATGGTGTTCATGTTAAAAAAGTGGCCAACATGAGAAAAGCCAGCCACTGGAGTGTACACAATGTGCAATAGGCCAGGTGTCATGATCCTGTTAATAAGGAGGAGATTTGGGACATCAGGTCTATATTGCAAAACAGTTGTGAGTTGGTCACTATCCAAGGATGGGTCTTTTTGTTGTGTGTTTGCCAAATGGTCATCCATATGGGTCCAGGAGTGTTTGAATCAGAGATGCAATCTCACAGAAATGGTAAATGGAAAGAGGAAAGAAGTGAAGCAACTCATGCTATGGATGACCATCTGGCAAACACATACATGTTGTGCCATTCATTCATCTCTTCAATTGAGTCATCAAAAATCTGTTTCTTCTGGTCTCAGGGATCTACAGGACTATTTGCTTGTTGAACTATAACATGCAAGCAGACCAATAATACCACTGAATATTGGACAATTTCTTACTATCTTTCCACAAGATCCTATTGCTGTGGTGAATGTAATTTGCAGGCAGTGGGGCCCCTATCTATCTAATGTTGCAGTAGAACTGAGATTCCTTATCCTGTGGTTGCTCAGTGTATGTCTTCGGATTCCTGCTCCTTTAACTACCCACTTCACATCTTAGATTATGTTATGTACTTTAAATAATTTAAGGAATGCTTTGGTATGTGTGACATTGATATAGAAGAGATGCTCGCACAAAAGCTGGTACAATTGGAAGAAGACTTGCTCAAGAAATACTTGAAAATGACATCAACCTACTTATTCAAAATGATTCATCTTCAGAAGTACTCTGGTATAACACTGCTGTTCAGATTGGTCAATAGTATTCTTGGAACAATGAATTGACAGAAATACCATTTTTGAGGTTTATAAAATTATTGAACATTGAGTAAGTTCATTGTCACATTTCCTTTCGTTGATCACTGACTTGTGTCACTGAGTTCATATGGCAAGATGCTGGTTTAAATGTTTGATAATTGGTCAGTGTAGATATGGAATGATATCAAAAACATCTGGAGGTCATTTAAACAGTATGACAGCCACAAAGTGGCAAAATGGATTGAAGTTTTACCTAAAGCCATTCTCATGGTGATCATCCTGTCAGCATGTTCATCTGCTTAGCTGACCAAAAAGGTACTACATAGTAGATAGAGACTATATACAGTGCTGTACAGACAGAGTTCAACCAAAGCCTAAGCAACTACAACTCATATCCACCAGAATGGCTGCCTTGTTGACATTAGATTGTCATGTGCACATTTCTGGAGGAAAGGACACAAATCCTACTGAGAGAAGATGTTATTCTCCTGTGCCACTCCATGTTCTTGATGTGAAGTACCTCCTCCACTCCATTCTCCACAGAACTCTTCTCAGAGCTCATTCTGTTCTCACCAAAGGGTCATGATGAGTGACTGGAGCCACCGCCAGACCGGAAGACCATTGTCCTGTGAGTCAGCTTTCAGCACCACCATCCAGTCAAGCATAGTGATTCAGCAATGGTATTTCTGTGTAAGAAAGGTCAGTGGGTACTGGATTTTGTAGGGCAACTTACATTTCTCTTGCAGTTATTCTCTCTGCTCTCCTTTACTATTTGAAATCTGTCATCAGCCAATCATAGTTCTGTTTCTGTTGGTGTCTCAACAGTGCCATCTGAGGTAATTTTTGGCTGTGCATTTTGCCAGACAGTTTGTAGTTGTTTGTAATGTTCCTTGAAAGCCTTGTGTAGAGAGATATAAGTGGCTTGTTTGAACAGGCTACTTCACACAACTGGACTTTCCCAACAAAGAGGACCAAACAAACAGGTGAGCAGTACAGAGAATGCACACACAACCTAAATTAACAAATACACAGACAGAATGTCTGCTACACAAGACAATTTCCAGAAAAGGGAAGGTTCAGAAGGGGGGGGAGGTTCAGACACCAGTTGCAAGTAAGCTTTTTACAGAATGCTCCACAAATCTGTTGTATTTAACCTTCATTTGACACTGCAGGAGAGTTGGAATTAAGAAGCCCCAGTACTTGGAGGAGTCAAAGCCAGTGGGAAAGCCCAAACTACAGGTGGGGCACCCCAGTAAGGCTATGAAACAATGCCTCAGGGCATACAAGAATCTCCAAAACCAGGCAAAAACAAGGCCCTGCAATGCATCTTGCTAAGTATGTTCTTTGATTGCATGGTCCATTTGTTATTCACTGACTCATCACAAGAATCTAGTTTTGCCAATAAGGCAATAATATATCATGGCTCTCCGGGCAAACCTGGACCCTATGGGCCTTAAATGTTCAAAACTATTGTACATGTACAGTACATTGTGTAGATTGACAACAAGCACTGTGAGGAATAATCAGTGCCACTCAACAAACATTGAGAACATACCTGGGAGACTCCCTGAACTACCCACACCACCAAATAGGACAGCAAGTGCAGAGAATGGGTTCTCAGATGTTGAGCTTGAAGTGAAGAAGAGGTCAGTTGTCAGCTGTGACAAAACACATACCAGTGGTGAAGCATACATGTTGGCAGTGTTGGGACACAATAAGAATGGTAGAACAAGGCCTAAGAAGCCTATACATGTATTAGAACACATCATAGTGCAGCTGGAGCAGCAAATTGAAGATTAGTCACCCAGGAGGGTTCCAAAGGACCTAGACAGGCTTGAATGCAATTCAGTGGCATGAAACAAAGTTTGACAGCCGTTGGAAACATCCCAGGGACCAGCAGGACCAATGCATTGTCAAAACAAGCATGTGTTGTTGAGATACCACCCCAGGGGACTGCAGAGGTGAGCTAGAGGCATTGAGGGCATTGTAGACAGCGGCCAAATGGATGAAATACATTGTGGGCAACAAAGGAATGCTGTCCAAGCAGGACAAGGTGGGATGCATTGAGGCAATTGGGGCTGCTGAAACATTATCAAAAGTGGTGGGTGCAATGGGAATAAAGGTTGTAAGGATGACGCAATGAGCACAATGAGTGTCCCACACCAAGTTTGATTTGCATATACAAAAATTCCATAGCACTTCTGCTTGTTAATTCTGGTCAGAACGCTGACCAATAGACACTGAAGTTTGTATATGCAAGTTCATCATTTGCACATTGTGGCAAGGTTGTGGGATGGAATGAAACAGAAAAGCAAAGGGTGGACACATAGGATGTCAACCATCCCGGCCTGATGCTTGTCTGAATCCATGATATGCTGAGCAGCAAGTTGTTCTACTCCCAATGGTGGTCAAGTTACAACATCAATGTTGTTGTCACACATTACTCATGCGACATGCCAGTGCATAATGTAAAAACAATGTAGAGGCCAGTGAGTAGAGGCCAGTGAGGTTGCAAGAGGTTTGCTGCAAAATTCATTAGTAATGGTGCTTGGACAGGTGAAGGAGTGCCAACCATTCAGAACATTGACTGTGAACTATGCAGGAAGAAAATGCACATTTAGGGGTATCATACAGAGCTCCAAGTGGTCACCATGGCAGGAGGTCATCTGAGCAAGCCATTAGACACTATGAACCCTTTCAGTTTCCTACAATATGATGCATGACCAGCACAACTCTGCATGGCACTGTAAAAAAAACCACAACAACTACTTCAGACATGTAACCAGTCCCTCCATGGCTTCAACATTCAACCCCGCATGAGGAGCTGCTGAACCCCCCTTCCAGCCTCTCCTCTTTTTCTCTCCCATGCCACATCTTCCCCTCTCTTGACACATGATTTCTAAAAAAGGCAAGACTTTGATGACAGATGCCCCAGAAAAGTGAGACCTGGACCAAAAACATATGTTTTCATCTAGTTCACATTTTCATTCTTGGAACATTGAATGTTTGAGCCAGCATTCTGTCCTAAATTTGATTTGTGTGGTCATCAAATTCGCTTCCATTGCCAGTGTTGCTAGGGTCAAACTTCAACATTCAACCAAGAGAGCAAGGGCAACTAGAAGATGGGAGCACACCTCATCAACCTTATGGCAATGAAACTTGGCTCTTTGTTTTCATTATTGGGCACAATGCCACTGCGGTTCTCAAATGTTTGGATAGTGTGCTTCACCAAGGATGTGAAAAGCATACCCAGTGAAAAATGTCTGCATAATTGACTCTTCTTCTGTTACAGATTTTGTGCCCCTGGATGAGATCCCCCCTTTTTCCCTTGCTCCCTACAGTGACCTCTCTTCTCTGCTGAACAACTACCTCATCCCCTACTACATGCCACTTGGTTCCTGGATACCCCTGTCCAGATCTGGATTCTCTTTCTAGTTTCCCCACACAGTTAGGTTCTATCCACTGTGCATAGATCTTGCTGTCCCATTGGCATTCCACCTTTCACATACATCTTGTTCTCTTTTTAGCTTTGTCATGGCTCTCCATATGTTTCATATTCTTTCCACTTCTGATTCTGCAGTTCCTTTGCATCATGGAGCTCCATATCCCTTCTGGAACAGACCTCCCCTGGTCTTCCGTATGTCTTCCCTTTCTGCTCTTCCTATGACATTTCCACCTCTCCTTTTATATACAGAACCCCTTTGGGCTTCCGTCTTTCCAGTTATACTTCATTCTGTCCTGGTCTGTGCATTTCCCTTAGAGATATATAAACCCCTAGGCTACATCAATAAGGCCTATTGGCCTGCTTTACCAAGGACACACCTTTGCCCATAGGGAGTGCCCTCAGTCTCACAATTAGAGAACTATGCTCAATGTAACATTTTCTAGCTGGGCCAGGTTGTGTGAACCACTCCCCTCAGCCTCAACAGGGCAGACCAGTGGACATGTTATGTTCCATAGAAATGGGAGCAAAGAAGTGTGCTTATTTAAACAGTGATATGATGCAATTCTTTTCCATCCCAGACTCAACTCAGGAGTGAGTCAGGTGGTGGTGCTGGTGGCTCTTTCTTGTCTGCCATCTTATCCTTTCCAGTCAGCTGGATCCCTTCCCTCAAGTGCCTTGCCTGCTCCTTGTTCTTGCACACACCCACTGCTCCCTTTTGCATGTCCAACATCCAACCCATGCTTGCCTGTTGCACTTCACCTGTGGGCTTGCTCTGTGACCTGCTTGGTGTTCATCCAACCCATGCAGCTTGCTTGCTCACACAGTGCTTCAGGGCTCTTGCCCATATCCTCACTCCTGCTATGTACTGCTTCTCCCTACAAGCTAAGCTCTGTGGTAGGCTTGTATTCATCAATGCCATATCAGATAACATATTCAAGAGACTTGCAAGAAGATCCAACAGCAATATACGTGGTATACCAAATAAACTTGACAAGAGAATATCAACACAACTTCCAACTCAACCCAGGTGCAATTCCTATGCTGCAGTTCAGGTTTAAGCACAAGTTTAGATTGCAATTGAGTTCTTCTGTCATGTATGTTTTCTTTCTCATTGATACATGTGTGACTTGAGCTGAACTCTGCTTCATTTCAAACAGATCAGCTCAGCTGTTAAGTGGTGAAAAACTGTTATTGGTCATCACAGGTCATGTTGGAAACTTAGGCATTTATCTTGACAAGCTAGAGGCTATGGACAGTGCCATCGCACACACTTGCAGGAAGCCACTCAATCATGAAAAGATTGGGCACAACTCTCTATTGGCATATGATGAGTTGAAGAAAATGCTAGATGTGGTGTCATTTTCTTGCACAACAACATGCAGGGATTTCAGGCACAACCAACTTATATCTGTGGTACAGTAGTGGGTTGTCAATCCACTGTGTGTGTTTTATGAGCAGGAGTGAAGAATTGCCCCTCCTCAATTTGCAAGCCAGGGCAAAGACATTCTCTTTTGTAAGGCTCCAGTTTTGGTACATCTAGTCCTAGCCCTTGTTTGTTTGTCCATGTGGGTCTTACTGACAGTGAAAGTGGTTTACTAGACCCACTACAATTCAACTTGACCAAACACATGCATGCCATTCTTGTGAGCCGAACATTACTCAGAAAGTGACCAGGTTCATGTTCACAGAAAAGGGGGCATGGAGTTCTGCACAACATGCGGCATCTGGAGGTGATATGAGCATGCATAGCTGTCTGATAGACTGTCATGCTGAGGTCAGGGTCTGGTTCCTTGTCTTGGCTGCCATAGAATGCAAGATGATCTTGTTGATGGCCCACAGTGCACAAACATTCATGTTCATGATGGACCATGATTATCAGCAATATGCGCCAAGGCAGGACACTCTCATATCCTACACATTCAACCAAGTCCATTTTGGTCTTCCATGCCAATTCCAATTATATGAGACACTAACTCTGGTGCATTCTCATTTAGGGCGCATCTCCTGACCTCCAGATTTGTATCAAGGACTTCTTTTATTTCTCTACATTTTACTTATCCCCATCCATACTAGTTTCATAGCATTCTAGCCACCAATGCTATGTACCTGCACCACAGGTCCAATCTCCAGGCAGCCAGTGTGCAGCCTTGCGTTCAAATAATTACTCAGCTTTGTTCCTCTGTGACAAGTCCTGTCCACCTCTGTAGTATAAGTACTGTATCTCCCTGAGTCATGTATTTCCCCAGTTCCAATATCAACTAAGATGCCACTCTCCTCTGATCTCTACTCAACTTTGTTGCTGTGCAACATTAAAGTCTTTACTTCCAAGTTACCTCCAAGTTCTGAAATTCAGGACCAGACTTAGGCAAGGGAACAGCGCTCCACTCCAGGTCACTGAAGCCAAGTTCTGTCTGACAGCTAGTCTCCAGAAGTTCCAGAGATAGTTCTGGAGTTGACCTGGTCTTGACAGACATGTTGCTTATTCTATTCAACATGGCCATCTCCAACTTGATGAGTAAATGCAGCATTTATTGGGGAAAAGGGTACTAATGAATGACATTTCTTGCAGGTGTTGTTCTGCAACAGCCTTGCACTCAGTTGGCACATCACCATCACTGCACTTTTTCAGTTCTTCCAGTCCAGTTCAATAGTGCTGGATTCCAAGGCTAATCCATCATTTTTCCAGTCAACATTGATCATTTCCATCAAGGTACATTGTCCACAGTCTGCTGCATTGATGGGGTTTGGTTCAGCATGTTTTGATTTTGTTTACAACATTCTTGACTCAAACAATGCAGAAATTACCAAAGAGCAAGTGTTTTTTGTCTCTTCATATTGCACCATTCCTGATAGCTGTTACATGAGTCGACAGACTTGTGTCGAGGCCAAGGATTTACTTGCTCTGAGGGAGGTACTCACAAAAGAGTCCCTTACCAGCCCTTGAAGTATTGTCTAATCACTAGAATATCCTTTCCCACATATTGCTTAGTCTTATCATGCTTAGAAATCCAGGATTCACACACAATGAATATGATGGGAACAAACAATATTCCTACATGAAGACTAGTGTGCATTAATGGAAAAGAAGCCCAATATCTATACTGTCAGCCCAAGTGTTTACCTCCAAAATTTTCTTGTCAAGGTCAACCATTTTGACAATCCCTCTTTGCCCCAACCACCTGCCTCATATAATCATGACAGTGTTACCAGACTTGACATTGTAACCATGCTCTGCTGAGTAGTGGGGAGCATTTGCAGGAGGCTCAAATGCTGCATCATGGATATTAACTGTAATGGTGGAGAGCAAGGAATCCAATAACCATAAAGAAACCATGGATGAAGAGATAGCCTCAATGGTCCCAACATATCCAGTGGAAGGGCCAGATAACACCAGAGCAGTGTGACTATTTCAACATCACAACCAATTTTCTTGGTGTCATCAGTGATTTTCAGGAGCATGGGCAAGGAGTGATTAGGTAAATATGATTCTAGAAAATATGGGGTGGCATGAATCTAAGATCCATTACTAGAATTGGATTCAGTAAAAGATGAGAAAGCACTTACTGGAGAGTGGTCTTGATCAAGCTTGTATCTCTGGTACTTGAAGGAGCAGGAGTCCAGCAATGTAGCAATGTCTTTGAAATATAAAGGTCAGATGTCCATATATACAATTAGATTCTACTTCTTTGTAATTCTCCTGAGAGAAAAGTCAACAGGTGTGACAATCTTAACCATTCATCTCATCACCAGGATGACATGGAAGAGGGCTAAGGTCCTTCAATGCTACTAGAACATTGAAAACACCAGATTTGTGATTAAAGGCAACTATGTATCCCAGGTCACCTCTATATTATCTATGTTTCATGATAATACACCATGCTGGAATTATGCATGTTCTGTAAAATAAAGCATGGAGCACAGCATCTTCAGCAGGCATGCACATAAAACTTCATATATAGTTAATATGTAATAGGAGAGCATGCTCAAATGGAGTCATTAGAAGAATATATGCTTATATAGCCAGGGAGTTCTTTGATAATGAAAGACTTGAGACCCACTTTGTTCCACATTTTAGCTATATGTTTTGCTAAACTGGCTGCATAAGGGGGTTATATGATGAAAGAAAATTTCAAACAAAAAAACTCACCAGGTGCAATTCTGATTAGTGATATTCAAAGGATTGGAGTGGTGTTGACTCACACAATACTACATGTTGCATAGAAGACAGTTGATAGGTGGTAATGCTCTGGAAGAGAGATTGCATTAAAAATTTTCTCTCATTCTTCCAAAAATTTCTTAAAGGCCAATTCAAAGACTTAGATGCTACCAATTGACTGTTTTTGCATGCTTTTCATGCTGGAAATCCAACTTCTTTAGAAGGATTTCGAAATTGAGCATGCTGCACAACCAATTATCAATTGCCTTCCATATACCAATATTTTCTAACACTTTTAGATTTGAATCTTCTTTCTAATCCTTTTTGTACTTCAATTTGTAATTGATGCCAAAGTGCTGCAAGATATTGTCAATTGCTTGGCTGTACTTGATGAACCAAAGGGTGGAGCAGCAGGGTAAGTATTGGACCCAAATGAACTGGGTCTTGCCACTGGTCTATCTTCACTGTCTAGGGTAATGAACATGTCTAAATCTCAGGAAAAGAAGACATATAGAGAGAGAAAGAAAATATCAGGGAGGATACACCATCTATCTTATTCTTCTCAAGTTCCTTCTCATTTATGTTGTTTTGAGCTTTCAGATCTAAGAAGTTAGAAGCTTTGGTTGTGGCAGAACATTTGGCCTGCTTTTCCTTCATGTCAAGCTGGAGAACAGTAAGATGACTAGAACTAATTAGTTATACAAACACCAATCTAGATATATTGGTACCTGTGAGTAGGTCAGATTTGTAAATGGATTGTTGATGTGGCAACTCACTCATTTCAGAGTTTTCATTGTCAGCCATGGCTCCTGCATAAATAATTGTAGCAAAAGACTGGTCCTGGACTGGTCCTAAAATGGTGGGAGACCTTCCAAAACTTGACCAGACTGGAAAAAAACTGGTCCTAAATGGTCTTTTATGGTTTTAAAACTTCTTCAGGCTGGTCTTTTTATGGGTAATGACATCATAATTAGGCTTAGAAGTCACTGAGTGGATTGTGGTATGACCCCTATCTATATTTGGGACATTACATCATGTTATTTGATTCAAATTTGGTTGAGGTATAAACATTTCTGGGTGATTTGTTTATATTTTCTTGTCAAATTCAATCTACATAAATCAATTCCAAAAAAATATGATAAAATAACTGGAAATAGGTCCAATATGGTGGATGATGTGTACACATTCAGTTCTATAAAAAGACTGGTTTAGACTGGTCTTTTTTGGTCTTGGTGTTTTTGATCCAAATTTAGTTAAATTGCAGTCCTTTTCTGGTCCTAGGACTGGACTTTAAAAACACTATTCACATGAACTATGTTGTAAACTAACAATTTCATGTAGTACATGTGGTACTACTGGTCATATTACATAGAGATCATTGTGAATAAATGAAAGAAGTAACAAGACCACTTTCCTGTGCCTTTTGTAGGGATTGACAGCTTAGAAAGTTTAACTATGTTGATGTGGGTGGACAATTACTGTGGGGAAGGTGAAATGCACTACAAAGGTGGACACATGAAATGGATATCAATTAATTTGTCCATTCTAAACTGTTCTTCAAAAAAATCCTTATAAAATTGAAAAGAATCTGATTGCTTTTGTAATTATTCGTCCTTCATCTGCAGAATGCTAAGTGATAGTGTAAAATGACAGTGACAGGGCTGATCTTGTGAAACATAATTTTAAGCTGGTCTGGGAAATGTTTACTCTATGGTTTTCTTATAATGAAATGCTTTTAAGTGAGCTATTACAGTACTTTTTGTTTTTCATACATTCTTCCTTCTCTGCTTGACACATCGCATACATTTTCATCTCATTCCTTACCATGAGATGATGGACAACTACTTACTCACATTTGATCCTCACTCTTCCCCATTATTCTCCCTCTCTAGTCACATACTTCTCTAACTGGACTGCCCTCTCCTCTGACTACTTCTCTTGCAGTAGTCATGTGTTCCCCAACTTCCATAAGATTCTATGATGTTCTCCTTATATCATTTGTAGTACTTAAATACCTGTGCAGCCTGTGCTCTTTCCTTATTCTTGTTCTATGCAATCACAGTGTCAGTCTTACAATCCACAACCTATCTAGTATGCCCTTGTTTCCAGTCTCTTTGTTCTTTTAACCTTAGACTTCTTTGAGGACATTGTGTCTCTTCATAAGTACCTCCCTCAGAGTAAGTAAACCTTGACCTTGATGCAAGTCTGTTGACTTGTGTGACAAAAGAACAAGAATCTCCTCTAGTCTCTCCTATTCAGGAGTAGGACCACCCCACTCCATCCAAGATTTTCCTTCAACACCCCACAGGAGTTTTTCAAGCCTTTGAAGATCTGGAAGAAACTGGAACACCCCAGAACACCCAGAATCCCCTAGACCCAGAGGCAATCCCCTGTCAAACCCAGTCACCCCCCAAACTACATATACCCCCGTCCTCTGAAAAATGAGTAACAGCAGGAAAACCCTTCCTCAACTTAGCACTTCAACCATCACCTAGGAAACACTCTTCCCTGACATTCTCAATACCTTCGACCAGCTTGTCTGATACCCTGACAAGCCTCCCCTCATTCTCAATTGCCCCTGCTGCACCCTCTGCCCCTATCCCATTGGCATCCCCAGCCCCCTCTGGTCCCATCATCCCACCTGTCCTGGTGAACCCATCGACACTACCTCCCCCTCCCCCACCAGCCCTGGCCCCAGTCAACCCTTCTATTCCCTCTATCAACCCGATGTCTACCACCACCAGAACTATAGAACTACAAACAGCACTCCCCACTGACTTCTCAGGAGACCCAGAAGATGCCATCTGATGGATGAAAGCAATAAAGGCCTACTTTTCCATTAACTCCTTCATCTACACTAATGACAACAAGAAGATCATGACCACCCTTAACAAAATGAGCAAAGAATGAGGAATCCAGTTTGCTAAAATGTGGTATGATAAAATAGCCAACACTGCCTTTCCTGCCATGGAAAAGACCTTCAACAAATTAGCTGAGAACTTTGTGTCCACCTTCTACCCTTATGACTTAGTTAAGGCATCCAGAAATGAGCTGTACAAACTTAAGCAATGAAAGGAAGTGAAGAAAACTGAGGATGGCAAAAAAGTCATTGATGATGGCTTCCAAACTTACATCATGAAATTCCAAACCCTCACCACCAAAGCTCAGATGGGTGATACCAAAGAAACTATAGCACACTTTGCCACTGGATTGGATCCCCAAATCTCCACCATGATCCTTTCCATGTTGACACCCCCAACCACAATTCTGGAATGGATTAACAAAGCTCAAGACTTCCACACCCAGAAAATGTGTATCCTCGCCCTTCAAGGAGGACATGACCCTGGTCATTTGTCTTCATCTTTGTCCTCCTCCTCATGCTCTACCTGAGATCCTGATGCCATGGATATAGACCTTATATATCTAAAAAAGCTCACCCCTCTGGAACATGCTTGCTGCATCCAGGAAGGTCTCTGCTTTAGATGTTGCAAAAAGGGACATAATGTGGACCACTGTAACACCTATAAAGGGTTCTCTCAAAACCAGTCTCAACCATCCAACAGTCACATCCAATAAATCCACTCCACAGACACCTCTACCCCTGCCACTGCCACCATCACTTCCATCACCCCCATGGATGCTTATGTCCAAACTTTGAAAACCCAAGAAAGAAGTGAAGAAGAAATTCTTCAGACCTTGAAACTTTGCTATTATTACGCAAGTTGACAGACTTGCATTGAGGTCAAGGATTTACTTACTCCGAGGAAGGTACTCACAAAGAGATACAACATCCTCAAAGAAGTCTCAGGTTGGAAGAACAAGGAAACAAGGAACAAGGTCACAATCAGATGAGTTGTGGATTTGCAAGACTGACACTGTAATTGCATAGAACAAGAATAAAGAGAAAATACAGGCTGAGCAGGTATTTAAGTACTATAGATTATGTAAAAGGAATGTCATAGAACTGGGTGGAAGAATGGGGACATGTAACTACTGTAAAAGAAGTAGTTAGGGGAGAAGACAGTCCTGTTAGAGAAGTATGTGACTAGAGGTGAAGAAAGATGGGAGAGAATTGGGGGTCAAGTGCAAGTAGGTAGTTGTTTATCTCTTCATAGTAAGGAAGAAGATGAGAATATGCCTGGCATGTTATACGGACAAGGAAGAAGACATGAAGGAGAAAAAGTATTGTAACATTACCCCCTTCATACATTCAAGCCCCAGGCTCAAGACATCTCAGCTCCCTACCCATCGTCCACAAGGGTGTTGAGGTTGTTGTCATCTGAGTATGTTCCTTCATAAGTGCTGCAAGTCTCTGGCTGGGTAAGCAGATTGATTGGGCAGTTATCAACCACATGCTCCAGGGTGTTGCATCTTCCACAGGTTTGAAGATTGCAGACATCGTCAGACTGTCCCCATTGGAGACAGAGATTACATTGGGTTTCCAGACAATGATGTGCCACATGACCTGGAGTGGACTGCCTACAGGAAGAACAGGTATGTGAGGGACAGGAAAGCCTGAAGTGATTGAGATCTGAACAAATGTAGCATTGGGTGTTAGGGGAGGCAGAGTGAGAGGATTGGACCAAGACTCGGGAAAGGGAGGAGATGATCCATTGTCTGTCAGTGATCTGGATATGGATGACATTGTCATCTTTTACAGTTGAAGGTGTAGGGGAAGCAGGACAAGAGGAGATTCAAAGGAGTAGAGGGATGGAGAAAGGAGAGTTAGTGACTTGTTGGGTGGTTCACTCAAGATAGTGTTGTTGTTCTTCATGGGAGAGGGTGTTCCAGATGTGTAGGAAGATGGGGTAGAGGGTAGTACTTGGGAGCTCCTCCAAGTATCAGTGGAAGGAGTTGGTGAAGAGGAGTTCGAGGACTGGATGAGGTAGGAAGGAGAGGGTAGTGCATAGAGGTGCTCCCAGTAACTCTGGAAGATCAACGGGATAGGCTCTGAACAATTGGAGTTGGGCAATCGAGATATGGTGGAGGAGTTGGACAAGGGCCTGACAATCAGTGTCATGTTCGTATGACAGGAGTCTCTTAACTTTGCTAAGGATGGTGGGGGAGGCAATGGCAATGGTAAAGAGTGTATGGACCCAGGAGATAGTGAGAAACTGGGTGCAGATGGAATGAGTCTTGGAAGGGGGTGGAGGTGGGTGGGTGGGTGAGTAGAGCGAGGTGGGTACTGGATATGGCATGGGAGAGAGGGGGGGTGGATTTCTTGTTGACACCTGTGTTGAGCAGAATGGTCAATGTATACAAGAAGGGTGAAATTGGCAAGGAAGAAAAGAATACAGAGGGCAAGGGTGATTCTGAACCAGATGAAAGGGACATTGTCAAGTTGCATACACAGGGAGTACTCATGTAGAGATGCCTCATCCTGTGATATCAGTAGTGGATGGGACACCCAATCTCTTTGCAGAAGTAGGAATGTTCTCTCACATGTGATAGAGGGAGGTGATGTCAGCAAAGGAAGGGAATTTGGAAGATGGTGAGCCCCAAGATCCAAGGGATGTCAACAAGTCTAATGGGAGTAGTTGGGTCATCATGTTGAGGGATGAAAGGCATGTTGTTGTCCTTAAGTGCTGAAGTTGGTGGGCCTTTTTGTACATTGTGAGAATGTCTGATGCATGTCAGAGGTTAGATTTAGGTTCCCAAGTGTTTTCTGATAACAGGTATCCTTTCCATGCAGTCAGGAACCTTCGGCATTCCACAGAACCTTGATGTGAAACAATTTGTTCCACCTCATATTCTTTTTTGGAAGCAATTAGGTTGGGTGGAGGTTTCAAGAAGTTGGGACTATGCGCTTTGGTCTCTTTGTAAGGAGATAGTAGGGAGGCATGGAAAACATTGTGGATTTTCCATGTGGAAGGAAGTCTGAGTTAGTAGAAAAGCAGTCCTAGTACCTGGGAGATTTTGAATGGGCCTTGTCTTTTGGGTGCTAGTTTCCTAGAAG
>JBBPMA010000104.1:3710-43895 GCA_038090075.1 Xanthoconium purpureum
GTTATAAGGTCGAAGTTGAGAGGAGAATGTTGATGGTTAGGTTCCAGGAAATTTTCATTCGGGTAGGCATATTGGTGGCAGTTTGGTTGTAGAATGGTGGCATTGTGTTGCCTTGACATAGCTGTGTACTTAGTCAAATATGGACATGCACTTTTGATCAACCTGCACAGCAGGTACAGGTAGGGGTATGGGTGTTGTTAACTATACCCCCACCTGGACCCGAGCAGTACCCGGACTTGGACCCAGGTGGATTACCCCTACCTGTGATAATCCCTATCCATCACATCTTGCTTGCCCAACTCCAACTGTTACAAGCCTGCCCTAGTGATCTTCCAGAATCATTGGGGGCACCTCTTTGCACTACCCTCTCCTTCCTGCCAGGCCCCATCTTTGAACTCCTCCTTGCCCACTCCCTCCACGAATACCTGGAGGAGCTTCCAAGTGCTACCCTCTATCCTGCCTTCTTACAGGTCTGGCACACCCTCTCCCATGTGGAACAACAGCTTTACCTCGAGCGAACCAGAACTGACCAACCATCTGACCATTTCCCATCTCCCATTCCACTAGTCCTTTGAATCTCCTCACATCCCATGTCCCCAACACCCCCTACCATGACAGACAACCATGTCATCCATATCCAGATCACTGATGGATAGTGGATCACCTCTTCTCTCTCCCAAGTCCTGGTCTGATCTTCTTGCCCCACCTCTCCCAATATGCGATGTTACATTTGTTCAGATCTTGGTCACTTTGGACTCTTCTGCCCCTTATACACCTGTCCTTCTTGTGGGGAATCAGCTCCAGGTCATGTGGCACATTATTATTTGGAGACCCAATGTGATCTCTGCCTTCGATGGGGACATTCCAACGACGTCTGTTATCTTCAGATCTGTGGAAGATGCAACACCCCAGAGCATGTGGTCGATAACTGCCCAATCAATCTGCTTACCCAGTCAGAGTCTCGCAACACTTATGGAGGAACATACTCAGATGACAATGACCTCAACACCCTGGTGAACAATGAGTAGGAAGTCTAGGTATCTTGAGCCTGGAGCTCGAATATACGAAAGAAATAATGTTACAATACTTTTTCTATTTCATTCCTTCTTCCTCCTTTGTCTAACACGTTGACTACATTCTCATCTCCTTCCTTACCATAAGGAGACATATGACTACTTACTTACATTTGACTCTCACTCCTCCCCCGTCTTTCTTTCTCTTTGATCTCCTACTTCTCTAACAGGACTGTCTACTCCTCTGACTACTTCTCTCACAGTAGTCATGTGTCCCCTTTATTCCATCCAGTTCTATGGCATTCCACTTATGTAATCTGTAGTACTTATATACTGCTCAGCCTGTACTTCTTCTCTATTCTTATTCTACACAATCACAGTGTCAGTCTTGCAATCCTCAACTTGTCTGGTTGAAACCCTGTTCTTAGTCCCCTTGTTCTTCTAACCTAAGACTTCTTTGAGGATGTTGTTTCTCTTTGTGAGTACCTCCCTCAGAGTAAGTAAACCCTTGACCTTGATGCAAGTCTGTCAACTCACATAACACCTTGAAACAAACATTGCTATTAGCCTTACTCTTGTTCAAGGAAGGCCTCTCTGATAAGTTCTTTGCTTGCTAGGTAACTTCAGGAAGACCTACTGACTGCTTTACAACTAGGGAGCTATGCTTAATGTAACAAAAGAACTAGCTGCTCTAACCATTCCAGCTTCTACACTCAGAGCAAACACTCCCCACCATGCACAGGATAAATCTTACTGACTTACTCAGTTGGCAAGACCCAACCCCGACTAGTGACTTGTCCTTGGAAGTGTTATCTGCTTCTTCTGAGGAATCACCATCCTTCCCACCAGCCACTCTGTCCCACACAACAAAAGGCCAGGATTTCCAGTCCATTTTACAGATCTCCTTCTCCTCACCTTGTCACTGCCTGGCCCTTACCCATCTCTCATTCCTCTCTCTTTCATCCTTCCACCCCACCCACCCTCTCCATTATTAGTATCAGGAATGATCCTCCTCAGGAAATTGAGCAGTTGAACATATCCATTGACATTGATGAGCCCCAAAACACAGACCACTTTCTAGAACACAAAGAGAGAACTGAACAACAGATCCAAGCCCTCACAGAGTACCTCAAACAAAACCCCCTCAGCTCCCCTGTGCCTGACCCAGACCCAAATCCAGACATCAGTTTTCCAGATAACAAAAATGATATGATCTCTGCCAGAGAACTTAAAGTGGGACTCCCTGAAAACTTTTTTGGCAAACAAGAGGATGCCAACAGATGGATCCTTGCCATGAAAGGGTACTTTGCCATGAACAGTGCCAAGTACAATGATCAGGCTAGAACCCTGACCTTGCTCAACTAAATGAACCAAGGACATGAAGCCTCCTTCTTGGAAGGTTGGCTTATGAAACTCAATGACTCTACTATTGCAGACAAAGAAAAAACTTTCACCAAGCTCCTCAAGCACTTCACTAAAGTATTCCTTGCCATGGACCTTCACTCAAAAGCCCAAAACAAACTCCCCAGCATGCACCAAGAAGACTCCAAATACAATGGAGACTTCCATGAATTCAAAGCTGACTTTGAACTTGAAGCATCTTATACTGGACTTGACAACCCCAACAACAAACACATCCTTATGGATATGTTGAGTTGAGCCATCTTTGGAGATCTTGCTTACAAAATGACCACAATGTTGGATAAACCAATCTCTCATAAAGCATGGCTTAAAAAGGCAGGACAATTCTTCAACATCAATGCATAAAGAAACTTTAGGGTGGAGGTGCCTTCTTTAGAACCTCATGCAACCAGGATATCCACCATGACCCTAACACTATGGATGTAGACAGAATCTACTTTACTCCAGCTCAACGAGTGGAACATAGGAGAAACAATAAATGTTTCATTTGTTATAAAATCAGTTGCTCCACCCACAACCACTTACATGAAGGAATCCCCCCAAAGGGCCTCTCTAGCAATAGGCCCAACTAAACCCCCTTCCATCCCCATCCTCAAAACATCAGGACCATGGAAACTGCCTCATCCACAGACAAAGTCCAGGACATCCAAGTCAATGAAAATTCCCACCTTACTCTACTCTGGTTCTCTTGGAAAAATTGTTGACCTCCTGGCTCTCATCAACTCAGGAGCCACAGGTTGTTTCATTGACCATGATCTGGTCACCAAACACCACTGGCCCAAAGAATGTCTCAAACAATCCATCTTAGCTTATAACACCAATAGGATCCCCAACACCAAAGGAGTTATTTGTTTTCAGGTACAACTCACCCTTTGCATCAGTGAAAAAGAAGAAAAGTACTGGTTCTTCATTCTCCATTTAGGAAACAAAAACCTCATCCTAGGTTTACCCTGGCTCAGAGAAACCAACCCAGTCATCAACTGGACATCTGGTAAAATTGACCTACCTGATTCCAGGGCATTCCCTCAACATGACTCACCTAATGTAATGTACCAATGGTACCTTGTCCATTACCTGGCTCTTGATTCCAACAAAAAACTCAAGAAGCTCATCATTGTTTGAAACATGTCCCAGTCACTTTAGAAATCTGAGAGATGACCATATCCACCAACCTTGCCCAGCATGCCCAACAAGCTGAACATGAGCTCCCCAGCATTTACAAAGAATTTGCCAACATCTTTCAAACCAAAGACATTGACAGTCTCCCTCCCAAAGAAAGCTTCAACCATGCCATTCAATTGGAAGATTCCTTCACTTCCTGACAAGCTAAATCCTACCCACTCAACCCAGCAAAACAAGAAGTCTGTTAGGCTTTCCCAAAAGAGCATCTTGCAAACAGTCACTCCACTCTTCACAATCCCCCCAAGCCACCATCTTCTTTTTTGTTCCCAAAAAAGACAGAACTCTCAGGCCTTGCCAAGACTACCATTACCTCAACTCCCACACTGTCAAAAATGCTTACCTTCTCCCACACATTTCCAATCTCATGGACAAACTGAAGCATAGCAAACTTTTCACTAAATTTGATGTCTGATGGGAATACAACAATATTTGCATTTGATCCAAGAATAACTGGAAGGCAGCTTTTTTGACTCCATTTAGCCTTTTCAAGCCAACAGTAATGTTCTTTGGGTTATACAATTCTCTGGCCACCTTTCAGGCCTATATAAATCACACCTTTGCCAACTTCATCAATGAAGGTTGGCTGATCATATACATGAATGACATGCTCACACACTTGAAGGATGACCTTTCTTTTTACCAAGAGTGGACTAAATGTGTTTTACAATGCCTCAGAGAACAACATCTGGCATTAAAACTTGCCAAATGTACCTTCAACTCTAAAGAAGTTGACTACCTAGAACTTGTCATCACTCTGGGTAGCATCCAAATGGACTCTACCAAATTCTCCACAATTGAAAAATGAAAACCCTCCAGAAGTGTAAAAGTAGTCCAATCCTTTATTGGCTTCTGCAACTTCTATTGGAAGTTCATACCTGGGTTCTTCAATCTAGCTAAACCCTTACTTTGTCTAATTGTCAAGACTGAATCAACTCTGGAACTATCTCTGGAACTTCCAGAGTCTAGCTGTCAGATGGGACTTGGCTTCAGTGACTTGGAGAGGAGCACTGTGCCCTTGCCTAAGCCTGGTTCTGAATTTTGGAACTTGGAGGTAACTTGGAGGTAAAGACTTTAACATTGCACAGCAACAAAGTCAAGTAGAGATCAGAGGGGAGTCAAAGACTTGAGTGAAGGATTAGAGAGGAGTGGTATCTTAGTTGATATTCAAACTGAGGAAATACATGGCTCCTGCAGGGGGTACAGTACTTATACTATAAAGGTGGATAGGATTTGTTGTGGAGGAATGGAGCTGAGTAATAATACAAATTCAAGGCTGCACACCAGCTGTCTGAAGATTGGACCTGTGGTGCAGGTTCATAGCATCGGTGGCTAGAATGCTATGAAACTAGTATGGATGGGGATAAGTAAAATGTAGAGTAATGAAAGAAGTCCCTGATACAAATCTGGAGGTCAGGAGGTGTGCCTTGAATGAGAATGCACTGGAGTTAGTGTTTGATATATCCAAAGTGACTTGAAAGACTGGAATGGACTTGGTTGATTGTGCAGAATATAACAATATCCCCTTTTTAGGCCTGAACCCTTGAAGGCCTTAGAGAATAAAGTGCAGAGTCAGAAATGTCACAGGAGTATGGGGTCCTGTGTGTGTGGTCCATCCATTACAAATCTCAATCACTGCCATGTCCAGAATTGATGACAAAAGGTCAACAAGCAGCAGTGACAGGATAAGGTTCAGAAGAAGCAGGAGAAACACCAGAGGATAGAGGCAGAGGCAGAGATGCAATGCAAGATTGAGATGGAGGCCAAGCATGCAGCAGATGTAGTGGAAAGATGGTAGCCAAGGAGAGGGGAAGTGATAACCTGTTTTGGAGTATTGAGAACAGGTCAAGCAAGTCCAAGTGGAGCAGAAAGTGACATCTGACCTGAGAATTGCTTTATCTCCATAGTCTGTGGTCCAAATTGCATGATCCATGGCTCAGTACAAAGCCCAGAGTCCGGAGCATTTCCGGTTCTGCTATATCCAAGCGGAATAATCATGTGCTGATTGGTTGCAGACTGGTCTTTCAAAGGATCAGTCTGAAATCATTCTGGATTAAAAAGGATTGGTGTGGTTCAGTTGCCTCCTTCTGGAAGCGGAAACTGGACTGGACTGGACCTGAAGACTCTAAGTGTGAGGTCTGGAGCAGAGATATTGGAGAAATCAGATGTTGAGGAGGAATGAGGAGCAGAAGTGGAATTGGCAGAGATGGTGGTGGAGGACATAGAGAGTGGTGGAATGGAGTCAGAGTCAGAGGGTGCAGAGTGGAGTTGAGAGGTGGATTTGAGTAGGTAGGACACATGTACTAAAGTTGTAATTGCAACTTGTTGTTCCAAGAGTTGGAGTGAGGGTTCATCAAGAACTTCAGAGAATGAAGGAATGGAGTGGACATTATTTTGGAGGGATGATGCAAGCTGGAATGGAGGGGAGATGCACTGGACCTAGGTATGGAAGGTCTGAGCAGAGTCCCTTATCCCCCTCTTATGCTAGACATCCAAGTGTCTAGTAAGGAAGAGGGCATGGAGGAAAGGAATTGATGGCAGAGATGTGTTCAGGGTTGAGAGGAGTGAGGTCTGGTGTTACTAAGGTGGATAGGAGTAGTTGGAGTTGCCATAGGGACTTGTCCAAAAGCACAGAGTCAAGCTTAGAAGTGTTGGCATTCATGTCCAGGTAAACAGAATAAAATACTGCTCATAACTCATTATTCAACAGAGTGTTAGCAAGTGAGTCAGTGGAATCCAAGAGACAAGGGGACAAAGGAATCCAATGGAATATGGAAGTGTGATCAGAGTGATCACCTAGTAGGAATGAAGGGTAGGGAGATTGGAGTAATTCCAGAGTATGAAGATTTGGAATTGCAGGAGGTGTGTCATGGAGGTGAAGGAGTTCATCCAGAGTTCATAGAATAGTCTGGAGATTTTTAGAAGATTCTGGAGATTCTGGAAATGGAATGCCATTAAGGCATGAAGGTTGGAAATGAAGGGTTCCACAATGTTGGCCAAGAAGGAAATTAGGATGTTGCTGACCTAGAGGATTGGAAATTGGATGGCTGAAGAGAGCAGATGTGTTGAGTTGAAAGAGCACAGGAGGTGGCAACACTACTTCTTGCTGTGCATGCATAGTTGGAGGTCAGATTAGTTGGTTGCCTCTGAATCAGAGGAAACCAAAGTTGGAACTGGAGTTGCTTGCACAGTGCAAGCCTTGGCAGCATGGGAACTGGATTTAGGGCATTCCTGGACCTGATGTCCTGGAAGGCCATAGAACATGCAGAGGTGGAGGTCAAAACATCTCTGATGTTCAACAGTGGTGAGTTTGCCATCCTCACCAGTTGGGGATTCAGATTCCAGAGAAGCAGGAGTAGACTCCAGAGAGTCTTCTGAGTTGGAGTTAGAACCAGATTCAGGGTTGGAGGTGAATATGGGGGTGGATGTGGAAGTGGGTGTGCCAGATATTTCAGATGGGGTTGGAGTGACTTTTGGAAAGTGCATGGAGATACAATCAAGCTTGGCCTTGCACTTCTAGTAGTGTGGATTGATAGATTGCACTAGGTTATGCATTCCAGAGAGTGTGGTAGGCTTGCCAACATGCAACATATCATCTTTGATGCAGTTGGGCAGATTATTGTAGAAGTAGCTATGGAATGCACCTTCTCCATAACCTTGGACTTGGAAGGCCAAGCAGTTAAACTTGACCACATATTTGTTGATTCATTGTCCATCTCTCATGGACAGATCTTGGAGTTCATGCTCTGCATCTCTGACGGATCATGTGGGCTAAAATTTATCTGGAGTTTCAGGACAAATTCTGCATAGTTATCCATTCAGAGGGGACAAAAGACAAAAGAGTTGGATTGTAGGAAATCTGGTTCAGACCACTCAAAGGCAATCCCTTTGAGATAGGACTATGCAAATGTGACCTTAGCATGGTCCAAGCAAAAAGCCTTGGGGTGGTCCTGAAAGTTCAACTTGCATTGAACAAGGAAAACCTGGAGTTTGTGAGAATCTGTTCCATCAAACTGGTTAGGTTCCCAGACCTTGGTATGTGGAGTGGAGTTGGAGGAGGAGTGATGGAAGGAATGAGCAAGACCCTGGATAGCACTTGTAAGTTGTATCAGTGGATCCTGAGGGATATGCTGGTTTTCCAAGTGAAAGGGATCAGGGAGGAGATCATTGAAGTCCAGATCTTTGGAGGAATCATCTTCTGAAAGGTCCAGAACTTCCAGAATACTTCCAGAAGCACAGAGGGGGTGTTCTTGTCAAGCAGATTGGCGACTGGAATGAGCAGAGTTGTGGTTTTTGGTGACTGGAAACTGGAAAGTTCCTGATGATTGGGAACATTGTGGAGGATGGATATAGAAGGTGGAAGTGAAAGGATGATGGGCAGAAAATCCTCAGAAATCTTCAACGACTTCTGGAGTACATCAATGACTTGCAAAGATGCTGAGGAGAGTCTGATGGTTGGATATGGATTGAGTTGAGATGGTTGTGCCAAGGGCATGAGTCCAAGAGTGGGTGGTCATAATATAGTGGTGAAAAGACTTTGACAAGTGGGAGTTCAAATATATTGTCAAGACCAGGTCAACTCTGAAACTATCTCCAGAACTTCCAGAGACTAGCTGTCAGACAGGACTTGGTGTCAGCAACTCAGAGAAGAGTGCTGTGCCCTTGTCTAAGTCTGATTCTGAATTTCAGAACTTGGAGGTAACTTGGAGGTAAAGACTTTAATGTTGTACAGCAACGAAGTCAAGTAGAGATCAGAGGGGAGTCAGAGACTTGAGCAGAGGATCAAAGGAAAGTGATATCTTAGTTGATATTCAAACTGAGGAAATACATGGCTCAGGGGGTACAGTACTTATACTACAGAGGTGGATAGGATTTGTTATGGAGGAATGGAGCTGAGTAATAATACAAATGCAAGACTGCACACCAGCTATCTGGAGATCAGACCTGTGGTGCAGGTTCATAGCATTAGTGGCTAGAATGCTACAAAACTAGTATGGATGGGGATAAGTAAAATGTAGAGAAATGAAAGAAGTCCCTGATATAAATCCAGAGGTCAGGAGATGTGCCTTGAACAAGAATGCATTGGAGTTAGTATCTGATATATCTGGAAGTGACTTGGAAGACCAGAATGGACTTGGTTGATTGTGCAAAATATGACAGTATCCTCCCTTTAAGCCTAAATCCTTGAAGGCCAAAGCAAGGAACACAATGGAGAGTCCAAATGCAGAGTCTGAAATTATAACAGGGGTATAAAGTCTGGGGTGTCCTGTCTGTGCTTCCTTTTCATCAACCATCACCATGTCTGACTTCTTCTATGTCCAAGATATCTGCATCTGGCCTAAAGAGTGCCTTATTGACAATGATGATGACCCTGACATGCTAACTTCCAATAGGCCAAGCAAGTCTGGGCAGAGCAAAGCACCAGATCAAGCAAGGGCAAGAGAAAGGCAGTCATGGTCAGGGTGCTGGAGCCAGGGTGCCTTCTTGGAGGAATTGATGGAGGGAATTGAGGTTGACAGAATACTCTCAAGCTCATTCTGAGGTAAGGTCTCATTCTGGATGGATGGAGATGTTCAGATGATAGCCTTTGTTGGCAAAGAATGAAGAGATACCAGTGGTAGCATTTGGAGCATTGTTGTAAGAGAACTCTGCAAGTGTTACGACTGTGCTGGGTAGGCAAAGGCATATCCTTAGTTTGCTTGGTCGAAGGTTGCCCAAAGGTCAAAGCAAGAAGTTTCAGGATAAAGTGGGTAGATTCAGAGGCATAAAGAGGGTCTAGAGTTCTAGGCAGGAGTACATGGGTGGCATTTTAAGGAGACTAAGACAAGGAAATGAAGACAAAGTCCAATGGTCTAAATAGGTGTCATGGCTGCACATGAACCAAGGCTATATAAGGGTTCAGAGATCAAAGGGAATGGGGATCTGAGAAGGGTATGTATGTGTATCAGGAATGGAAGTCAAAAGGTCAGAAGTGCTACACATGGATCAAGGGAAATTGAAGAGAAGCATACAAGTGGTTCTAAGAAGATCTGAGGTGGAAGCCTCATGTCATAGGTAAGTCTATGGTAAGTTCCAGGGGATTCTCTGGTAAATCCAAGTGAGTCATAAGGCATAGGGGTGAAGGAACAAAGGAGGGCATAGGAGACATGGAGGATCAGTAGGCATTGGAATGGAGTGTTGATGTAGTGAGGACAGAGGATGGAGGAGGATTCAAGGAGGGACAAGGAGGGACAAGGAGGGACAAGGAGGAAGGGTAAATGATGGATTGTAACAGCAAGCAGCAGAAGTTCAGACCAGTTGTCTTGCTGATAGTTACAATAGATCTAAAGGTACTGCTCTAGCATCTGGTTCATCCATTCTGTCTGGCCATCACCTTCTGGATGGTGTCTGGAGGTAAAGTGAAGGCAGATGTCAAGAGCCTTTCCAAGTGAGCAGAAGAAGTGAGAGACAAATTCCAAGCCTCAATTGGAAGTGATGTAAGAGGAAACTTCATGTTTGAAGAAGACATGGAGCAGGAAGAGTCAAGCTAGTTCCAGGGAGTTCACTTTGTTGTCTTTTGGGATGAATATGCATTGCTTTGATAGTCAATCCACAACTACAAGGATTGTGGTGTGTCCAAAGGAATCTGGGAGTTGCTCAATGAAATCCATAGAGATGGAATTCCATGGCTTTTCCAGAATCAGAACCTATTTGAGTAATCCAAATGGCTTGTGTCTCAGAACCTTGGTGCATGCACAGGTGGTACAGGAGGAGATATATTCTTTGACAAAAGTCCAGATTCCTGGCCAAGTATACTTGTGGCAGATTAGTTCTAGGGTCTGGTTCTGTCCAAAGTGTCCAGAAAGCAGGTGATCATGCTTATACCAAAGGACACAAAGTTGGAGATCATTAACATCCAGGACATAGATGCAATCATCCAAATGCAGGAATCCATCAGAATTAACAGACCAGCAAGAGTTGAAAGGTTTGGATGTGGACAGGTGAATAAAAGCCAATGAGTCAGAGGAAAGTGTGGATAAGATATCATTATGGAGTTTCTCAATATCATACATGGTGCTTGCTTGAAGGACTGGAGCAGTGAGATATGTGGCTCTTAGGAACAACACAAGTTGCTCCTGGGTAAAAATGGGTCAGAAGTTGTGAGGGTTAATGCATGCATAGTCCCTATCTGTCATATCCTGCACATTCAACCAAGTCAATTCTGGTCTTCCAAGCCAATTCCAGTTATATTAGACACTAACTCCGGTGCATTCTCATTCAGGGCACATTTCCTGACCTCTGGATTCATATCAGGGACTTTTTTTGTCACTCTACATTTCACTTATCCCCATACGTACTAGTTTTGTAGCATTCTAGCCACTGATGCTATGAACCTGTGCCACAGATCTGATCTCCAGACAGCCAGTGTGCAGTCTTACATTTGTATAATTACTTAGCTCCATTTCTCCATGACAAATCCTGTCCACCTCTGTAGTATAAGTACTGTACCCCCTGAGCCATGTATTCCCTCAGTTTGAATATCAACTAAGATACCACTTCCCTCTACTCCTCTGCTTGAGTCTTTGACTCCCCTCTGATCTCTACTTGACTTCATTGCTGCACAATGTTATAGTCATTACCTCTGAGTTACCTTCAAGTTCTGAAAATTGGAACCAGACTTAGGCAAGGGTGCAGCACTTCTCTCTGAGTTGCTGAAGCCAAGTCCTGTTTGACAGCTAGTCTCCAGAAGTTCTGGAGATAGTTCTGGAGTTGACCTGGTCTTGACACTATTCCCTTCTTTGGGGTAGACATCTCAGCATCTAGTCAGGGCATTTGGTTTCACACCAAGTTGTTCAGGTCAGAACCAGACAATAAGGTTGAATTGGCAGAGAAACTCAGACCAGTGGGCTTGCCAGTGGGTCAGAATTCAGGTACCTGTAAAGTATTCCAGGTTCTTGTAATCAGTGATGACATCGATTGGGGTTGCTGAGCCTTCAAGATAGTGTTGCCATGCTTGGAAACTCTTATGAATACCAAGTAGTTCCTTCTTATGGATATTGTAGTTGAGTTCTGGAACTGTCATGGTCTGAGAGAAAAATGCAACCAGCCAGAGTTCTTCATCCAGACAGTGGATGGAAAGAATGCCAGTAATGGCATAGTTGGAGGTGTCAGTTTCAATCTGGAGTGGAGCATCTGGAATCCAATGAGTGAGGATTGGAGCAGAGGTGAAGGTGTTTTTGAGATGCTGGAAGGTGGAGTGACAGTCATCAGAGAAGTTCCATGGAGCACCTTTGCAGGTGAGGTGGATTAAAGGAATGGCAATGTTTGAGTAGTTGAAAATGAAGTGGCAATAGAAGTTGGCAAATTTGAGAAAGGATTGAACATCCTTGATCTTCCAAGGCTTGGGCCAATCTTGGATGGCTTGTACTTTTACCTTGGACATTGTAAATCTGTAGAGAGAAAGGCAGTATCCAAGGTACTCAGTTGAGTCAGTGTGAAA
The DNA here is from genome assembly GCA_038090075.1 of Xanthoconium purpureum. Taxonomy (NCBI): domain Eukaryota; kingdom Fungi; phylum Basidiomycota; class Agaricomycetes; order Boletales; family Boletaceae; genus Xanthoconium; species Xanthoconium purpureum. The sequence continues at coordinate 15,804 of JBBPMA010000104.1, forward strand.
TTCATACTTCTTGTATTTTGCATAGAGGTTGTGTTTGCAGAGATGTTGAAGGACTTCTTGGACATGCTTCCAGTGGGAAGTCTCATTCTTGAAGTAAATAAGGATGTCATCCAAGTAAACAATGATGCAAACATCAAGAAAATTGGCAAAGATTGTGTTGACAAACTGCTGGAAAGCTGCAGGGGCATTGGTTAATCCAAATGGCATTACTAGCCATTCATAGGAGCTGTAATGTGTACAGAAGGAAGTTTTCCATTCATTACCTCCAGCTATGTGAACCAAATGGTATGCATGTCAGAGGTTGATCTTCGTATAGATTTTTGCACAGCTTAAAGCATCTAGGGGGTCAGAGATGCAAGGAAGTGGGTAGTGGTCTTTCTTCATGATCTTGTTGAGTCCTTGGAAGTCGACACAAAGGTGAAGGGTACCATCCTTCTTGTGGACAAAAAGGACTGGAGCTACATGAGCAGAAGAAGAGAGACAGATGAATCCATTGGCAAGATGCTCATTGAGGAATGTCTGGAGGGAATCAAGCTTGGAGGTGGAGAGGGAGTAGATACCACCTAATGGTGGAGAGGTTCCTTCTTCCAGATTAATCTTCAAGTCATGTTTACAATGTGAAGCAAGCTGTGAAGCTTTGCTCCTACTGAAGACATTGGTGAAGTCATGATAATCCAGAGGGATTTCAGAAAGATCAATCAGATCATTGGTGGAAGTGGAAGTGGAATAGAGATCAGTCTTCTTAGGCTGGAGCTGCAAGCTGAACTGAGTAGACTCTTCAAGGCAACATGCTAATGTGAATGCAGGAGCACTAATGATCACAATGTGGTCTGGCTTGTGGTCTGAGAAACATGGTATATCAGATGGTGAAGAGTCAGCTGGAGGGGGTGAATCTGGAGGCTGTGGAGGAGAGCTTGGAATTGTTGGCATGGTCTGTTCAGGTGGATGGAGTGAGATACTGCTCAAGACCCAGTCAATCAACAGATTGTGTAGGGTGAGCCAGTTGTGTCCTAGAACAAGAGAATAGGATCCATCCAATGGAGTGACATAAAATGTCATTGGAGTGATATCACCAGTTGGGAAGTGGATAGAGAGGTTGATAGCTTGAGTGATTGTGGAATTGGATGTTCCATTGAAGAGTTGGAGTTGGAGTGGAGGTACTGGGTAAGGTTGAAGGGAGTTTTTATTAATGAATGTGGTATCTATAAAACAGTCAGAGGAGCTGGAGTCTACAAGCACAGAGAAAGACAGAGTGTTATATCCTATAATAGTGATATAAGGCATAAGTGAATTCAGGTCTAAGAGAGTGGATGCATTGAGCCAGATTTCCTTGAGTGCACAGGTGGTGTCAATGCAACCTCCAGTCTGTATGAAGGTAGGAAGGTTGCAAGCTAATTTTTTGTCTTCAAAAAGACTTCCAATTCAGCTTCCAGAGTTGCCATGGTGGTAGCACAGCCCTTGGATGCCCAGGAAGTGGACTTCAGGTAATCTTTTGCCATGTGTCCTGAGTAGCTGCAGAACATACATAGCTTATTGTCAAAGCAGCGCTTTCACTCATCAGCAGTAAGCTTGCCATCTTTGCCTAACTTTGAAGAGAGGTCAGGCTTCTGGGCAGAGGTGTTGGCGGATTTCCCCTTGGACTTGTTAGAGTTCTTGGAGGAGCTGGAATTGTGTCCAGAAGAGGACAATGCAGAGGTGGAGGGTTTGTTGGCTGATTTAGAGGAGGAGGATGCAGATGAATTGGTGGAAGGTTTCGCTTGTTGGTTGACCTCTGATTTGTGCTTCCAATAGTGCACATTAATGGCCTGGGTGAGGTTATAGAAGTTGGAGAGGGTCAGAGGTTTCCTGACATGGGGGATCTCATCCTTGATGTGATCAGGGAGGCCATTGTAGAAATGATGTCAGAGGGCACCATTTCTATAACCTCAGACCTGTGAAGTGATCTGGTTGTACTTGTTGATATGTTGGTTATTCTTCATGGACAGGTGGTTGAGTTGGTGTTCTGCATCTCCAATGAGGTCATGTGGACTGAAATTGGTTTGGAGTTTGAGAACAAACTTCTAGAAGATGTCCATCCAAGTAGGACAGAGTGCAGGATCTTCTATCTGGAGGAGGTCCAGTTTGAACCATTCCAGAGCCATGCCCTTAAGGTACAATTGCATGAAGGTAACTTTGGTGCAGTTGGTCTGGAAAGCCTTGGGGCAATCTTGGAAGTTGAGTTCACATTGGACCAAGAAAACTCAGAATTTGCAGGGGTCTATCCTATCAAACTGATCCAGTTCTTGGACCTTGGTGTATGGAGTGGATTTGGAAGGGGCATGATGAGAGGAGCAAGTGAGGCTGCTGATTGCACTTGCAAGCTGCACAAGTGTGTCATGAGGGATTTGCGCATTGTCATCCTTGTAGTTGTCATTGTAGGGGTCAGTAAAGATGAATCGTCATTGGGATTGTTATCCAGATCATTATCCAAATCATTGTTGGGGTCATCACTATAAGGCAGGTCACTCCTGGGTGGATCCAGTTCTTCCAGAAAATAATTGTTTAGAGGGGTTTGAAAGAAGGGTTCTTTTGATGGAGAACATTTTGTAGGATATGTGGTTTTCGAGATGTTTTTGCCATTGTTGGAAAGTTCAATAATACATGCATCTGGAGTAGAAGAGTGGGAGTGTGGGGGTGCTTGGAAAGCAGATCCTGGAGTGTAATGAGCAGAGAAACTCCAGAACTGGTCAACAAGTTCTGGGCCTCAATGATTGCTTCCAAAAGCACTAAGTAGATTGTATCTAGGGGATTGGGCACAGTTGGTGGCTGCCAAATGGGCCTGAGATCTGGTGGTGCAGGTGGCCATAATGTAGATGGTGAAAAGACTTTGACAAGTGGGAGTTCAAATATACTGTCAAGACTGGGTCAACTCCAAAACTATCCTCAGAACTTCCAGAGACTAGCTGTCAGATGGGACTTGGCTTCAGCAATTTGGAGAGAAGCACTGCACCCTTGCCTAAGTCTGGTCCCAAATTTCAGAACTTGGAGGTAACTCAGAGATAATGACTATAACATTGCACAGCAACAACGTCAAGTAGAGATCAGGGAAAAGCCAGAGACTCGAGGGGAGCATCAGAGAGAAGTGGTATCTTAGTTGATATTCAAACTGAGGGAATACATGGCTTGGAGGGTACAATACTTATACTACAGAGGTGGATAGGATTTGTTGTGGAGGAACAAAGCTGAGTAATTATACAAATGCAAGGCTGCATACCAGCTGTCCAGAGATTGGACCTGTGGCACAAGTTCATAGCATCAGTGGCTAGAATACTATGAAACTAGTATGGATGGGGATAAATAAAATGTAGAGAAATGAAAGAAGTTCCTAATACAAATCCAGAGGTCAGGAGATGTGCCTTGAATGAGAATGTATTGGAGTTAGTGTCTGATATATCCAGAAGTGACTTGGAAGACCAGAATGGACTTGGTTGATTGTGCAGGATATGACACTGTCCCTCTCCCTTACGCCTCACCCAACAACTGGTACTTTGATGATGGTGCACTCTATTACAAGACACATCTCTATATTTCCATGCCTGCTTACCACCAGCTGGTTTCCAACATCCATGAGTTCCCTGCTAGCAGCCATGGTGGTTACTTCTGCACCATCAACCTTCTTCAGAAGGACTATTGGTGGCCTGGTATGACCACATTGATCTGAAAATTTATCACAGGCTGTGCTTCCTGCCAGGCTTGCAAGGTCAACACCCACTCTAGTGCCCCTAGACTCTCCCCTATTCCCTCCTCCATGTCCCACCCCTTCCAACAGATCTCCATGGACCTCATCACAGACCTCCCCACTTCTAGCAGCTTCAACTCTATTTTGGTCATGGTCAACCATGGACTTACTAAGGGGGTAATTTTCTGTCCTTGCAACAAAACTGCCTCTGCCATGGACATTGTGACCATTTTCTTCCAACATAGCTTTCCCAGATTTGGCCTTTATAACAAGGTTATCTTTGACCACAGCCTGCAATTCACCTTAGCCTTCACCAGGGAATTAGCCCACCTCCTAAACTATGATGTCACCCTCTCTACCACATACCACCTGCAAATGGATGGCAAATCCAAATAAGTCAACCAGGAACTAGAAACATTCCTCTGACTCTTCTCTCAGAACCAACCCAACAAATGGTCCAAACTTCTTCCTATGGCAGAATTCTTGCACAACTCCACCACACACACTGTTACCAATCAAACACCATTCTCTCTCATAATGGGCTATGAATCCTATGCCTACCCAAAGATCAGGCAAATCTTTCTTCCCAAACTAGAAAAACACCTCAAACTTCTTGAACAAGCCTGCTTGGAAGCCATAGAAGCCCACACAAAAGCAGCCAACCTTGTTATGGACCACATCAACTCCTGCTTCAAATTCTGGAAGGCTGAAGATAATGTGTGGTTGGACAACTGTAACCTGAAACTCCATTACCCCTCTAGGAAACTCATGCCCAGATAAGAAGGCCTCTTTAAAATAGAACAGGTTCTATCTCCCCTCTTCTACCAACTCCACCTTCCTCCCACCTGGAAGATGCACCCTGTGTTTCATGCCTATCTCTTGTCCACCTATCAGGAAACTTCCAAACATGGCCCCAACTATACCTGTCCTCTCCCCTCACTGGTCCAAGGAGAAGAGGAATACATGATCAAATTCATCATTGCCAATCAGGATTCTACCACCCACCAACAATTCCATGTCCATTGGGAGGGCTATCCTCCATCAGAAAACACCTGGGAACCACCTTCCAATCTTACACATGCATACCACCTTCTTAGAGCCTATAAATTCCACCAAAACAACAACTTTAACTTTGCTATGGCCAGTCTTTATTTCCTCTCTCACTTCCATTTCCCCACCACACCTTACATGTGGATGATTGATCTTCTTGGTAGACACTTTAAGTTCAGATTCATTCCCCTGACTTGTGTCTGCACTTCCAACTGGAGTTATGATGGAACCACTGATACCTGGGGCACAGCAGCAGCTGCTGCCAATTGGGGTAACTCCCAAATGGAGTAAGCAGCCTTCTGCACTTCCAAATTCAGATCTCCTGTAGTTGAAGGCCTTAGCACTCAAACAGAACTCTGCTTCTACACTTTAGATATGGAAAACAAATGGGTATGGCCTTTGGGAGTCCATATAAATCTTCACCCCACTTGTCATCCATACTCTCAGTCCCCATGTCCTCCCTCTTGGCAGATCAGATTCTCACACTCTCCTCTCTCCAACAGAACCTTCTCTATGTCATGTTCTTCAAAACTCCCTGGCTCTCCACTGAGGTCAAGGACTGTGCATTTATACAAAATCCCCCTGCCCTCAAAAACACAATTTTCCACTTCTGTGTCTACTACAATGAAAATCATACCCTACTGAAGCCAGCATGTGAACTTGACTTGAGGTAAATGGTACATACAGAGGGGGGATCTACCGCATAAGGTCAGTCAGGGAATAAGATTTAAAAAAAGGGCAGGGTCACATCTAATCCAGCTTTCTTTCCAGAACTATACCATGCATCAGATCTAGTATGCTTTGCTGGAGGAGTGAGAGGGTTAGGGGCTGTACTTTCTGGAAGATTTGTTGTCTTGTGAGATCTCACAACCTGAGCTTCAAGAATGGCCCCAATCTTCTGAAGTTGTTGAACCTTTCCCACTGAGCCAGTACCTATCCTTCCAGTATGATGAGACTCTTGTGTAATGGTAGCAGATTGAGATTCACCATGATACTGGTCAATTGCCAAAGATCTGGTAGAGTGGTCAGCACGGTTCTGGATGTGTTGAGCTTTTATAGAGCAAGAGGCCAAGTCATTGTTGGACAAGTGATGTTTACTCTTCCTGCCACCCTTCTTTTTGAGAGAAGAAACAGAGGAGATGGAAGCTACAGAAGACATGAAGTATTAGTGGTGGATAAAGAGAGGGGGATGGGTGGGGGCCACTAGAGCTAGAAAATGCTTACTGAAGTATTATATACTGTCAATGGTCCTTTCCACCTGCCAGTGGACACCTTCAATGACCTGAAGTGTTGAATATATATCAAGTATCCATGTTCTAATTTGAGTCGACTCACAAATTTCAAGGCTAGATGTAATTACTAAAAAAACACATTGTGCAAGTCACAGCCTGCCAGTGGACAAATCCTTGGGGCTAACCTAAATGGTGACCTGAAGCACTAAATATATATCATATCCAGGTTCTGATTTGAGTTGACTTGCATTCAAGGCTAAGCATACTTGTAGTTACCAAAAAGAACAACTACATTGTACAGTGAGTCATGTTAGGGCAGGCTTAGCATAGTGAGGTAAACAACACACATTGTAAAACACATAGTGTTTTAAAGTCCAGTTGAGTCAAGTTTTTGACTCCTTTTTTAATAAAACAAGACCTGGTCCAGTCCTGGGAACTTCCAAAAATGGAAAGGACAAGACTGGAACTGGTAAAAACTGGTCCTGCAACATTTTGGGATCTGGTTTCAACTGGTTGCAACTAATTCATTGAAAGACCAGTCTTTTCTCATGTGACCTGTGAAAATTATGGTTTGGACCTGCAGGCCGGATTGTAGTATGCATTCCTGGCTTTCTACTGATTAAAAAATTGTGGGAATCACTGCATGGATTGCTATGATATGACCATTTCCAGGTTGGATGTCTTTTTGAAGGAGGAAAATACAAATTAGATGATATAAAATTAGAATAAATAGTATAAAATATGAAAATATTTGTGGATGTACCTAGGAATAGGGGAAATATGTGTACAATAGCTGATTGCCTAAAAAACCAGTTGCAACCAGTCCAGACCAGTTTTTTCATTTTTCTCAATCTGAATGCAATCCAACCATTTGTACTTGAAAAATGGAAAGACCAGACTGTTGGTCTGGTTGCAGCTGCCCCCAGTCCTGTCCAGTTGCAGTCTTTTTGGCAGTTCACAACTGGACTTCATATCACTAAACACACAACAAATAACAAGTTATTCAAGTCACTGCTAATAAACTGCAAAATCTGAGTATACAAAAGTGAACTGCCTTGGCCTGAGCTGATGTAAGTACACTGGTATGGTTACACAGGCTTAAAACACTTGTTTGGAAAGAAGGGGTTGTCCATACTCCTTACTTCATCACAAAGATATTTAGAATAATCACTAGATTGATGCTGCTCAATGAGGTGTTTGAGCATGCTTGGCATCTCTGCAGGTTGTTCAACATCTGGCATTTCCACAATAAATATATCCAAAACCTTCACTATATGAGAGATCTGCACTAGGATCTGGGATAACAAAGCTTCCTTGTGCAGCCAGCACCACTAATGAATGAGAGGGATGAGATCTTTGTAGTATGAGGTCATGATGTTGTTGATGGTCTCATTGTTGGAGTCCATAAGGAAAGTAAACTTCATATTTGAGGTGATTAGAAGATCACAAGTGGCTTTTTTGCTCTACAAAGCGAAAAATGTCTTTTCATGCCCAACATTACAGCACTTGTGCCCAAGTGGACCATCATAAAGTACAACAATCCAGATAAGGACATAAAGGAGAGACTCAACATTGTCTGTGTAGGTGTAACATATGGTAATGGGGTCATTGATGAAAACATAAGTGAGGGAGACCATTTTGTGGATTGTTTGTGCAGTCATTACAGTGGATTTCACAAAGGTGGATTGGAGCTAATGGAGGATATTCACCAACATGAAAGTAAGTGTCCCCTTTGCAGATATGATTCAGTCAACTTGACCTACAGAAAGATCTGGAAAGACATACTGTATCACCTACACTATACTCCCCCCATACCATTGTAGAGCCCCATGTCTTCTTGGCCTTGCAGATGACCTTCCTATGCCATTCCATCATCCCCATTCCTTCTTCCTTTCCTTGCAGTGCATCCATTCCAATCCACTTTTCAATCTGAGTATCCATCCAATCGGAAGCTTCAATCTGTTGATTGGATTTTCTTGGAAGCTTCATCCTGTCCTTGATCCCTGTCCTCATCATTCTGGATTCACTGGTGAGTCATCCTTTATCCTTCTAACTCATGTAGGATCATCTAATATGACTGTTCCATTCCTTTATTCTGTTCCACCTTACTGTTATCAATACTTAGGGTCATATAACCAGTATTTATGGACTCATTTCATATCCATCTCAGTCTTGGATGTGCCCAGACTATAAAAGATTGTATTCTTGCTTGCTATAGGCAACTTCAGTTCACTCCACTCTGCCACATACAGTCCTATCCACTGTAATGACTTTTCACCATGTTCTTACTGTCCTCACCATCAAGGAAGTGTTAGGAACTGTCTGTATTCCTCCTGCATCCATCCATATCTATTTCTGCCACATCCTAGAGTTACCTGGACTCTTCTATGCACTGTTCTGAAGGGCCTATTATGCTTAAACATTCACCTCCTTTCTATCTTCCTCTCTTGGATTCCTAGGAACAAGCATATCATATCCTTCTTTGCTACTAACCATCTTGGATTGCCCTAGGACTCAGGAGCTACTTTATATTGTAATCTCAACAGCAAATTCCCAGTCCAAGAGAAACCCATGGGAACCATTTTGGAAGTCTTCAATCATTGTGTTGAATATGCTACAGTCATGATGAAGGACACCCAGTTTGAATGCCTAGTCTATGACTATGCCAATTGATTCAATAAGAACATAATACATTGTATAAGTGTACTTATTGCCTAAAATATTGTGTACGGATCAGACAAGGCTCCTTCTTTGACTTGAACATTGTCAGTGAACATGTGCAAGAGGTCATTGCTAGTCAGCCATGCATTCTTGGAGAATGCATTGCTGCACAGTGCTCCTCATTACAATATTGGGCAGTAGTGTCTGGAATCACTTCCTTAACCTCAATGATCCACATGTTATGCAATTTGGGCACTCTATTGATATCTTTGACATACTCCATTATTGTTGCTTTGTGAATCATTCTTGGGTCATGAAACCCTCCCCCCCTAATTGAACTCCCTAACCCAATGGTCCTTGATAACATAGTACTTTCTGTCAAGCTGTGCAAGGTAGCATATGGTCCCCCTCCCCATGAAGCTGGTACTTGAAAACAGGATGTCAATAGGTTTATGGTATGTGTCACCAACATGAATCTTTCCAATTGGAATGGATGGTTTCAAACTGGGAGAGGGGAGAGCATGTGGGATTGGGCCTGAAGTATCAGGTTGAGTAAGATGGAGTGGTTCAGCAGACTTAGTGGAGGTGGGTGAAAGTGGAGCTGGCCCCTGGACACTGGGATCAAGGGCTGGACTAGAAGAGGGGAGAGTGCCCAGGATGCTGACAATGTGTGGCCATATACTTGCCAGGGGAGGGCAAATGGAATAGAGATTGAGGAGCTGGCAATGCCAGCATTCATGCTGCCCATACATTGCTGTGCACTCAAGTGGGGGACCAACAAATGGAATGGGAAACCCAGGCTGTTGACAGATTGATGTGCACTTGTCCAGAGCCTTGGGGATGCACAGAGCATAGTTTTTTTTTGCTTGGATATAAGAGTTTCTGTAAGTCAAAATCATCAAATCATCACAAAGTGTTACACAAGTCGACAGACTTGCATCAAGGTCAAAGATTTACTTACTCTGAGGGAGGTACTCACAAAGAGATGCTACTTCCTCAAAGAAGTCTCAAGGGGAAGAAACTAGGTCACAACTTAGATGAGCTGTGGATCGCAAGACTGACGCTGTAATTGCGCAGAACAAGAATGAGGAGAAGGTACAGGCTAAGCAGGTATTTAAGTACTACTGATTACCTAAGTGGAACCTAGTAGAATGATGTGGAAGGTGGGGACACATGACTATTATAAGAGAAATAGTCAGAGGAGTGGATAGTCCTGTTGGAGAAACGAGGGGTTAAAGAGAAAAGAGTATTGGAGAGGCGAAGCTATCAAAGGCAAGTAGATAGTTGGTCTCCTCCTCATGATAGGGGAAGAGATCTAAATAGACTCGACATATAGTGTGGATGAGAAAGAATGTATGACAAAGAAAGATGATCATAACACAAAGTGAGTGTCACCATGGGGCCCACAAATGATGTGAAAATCTTGCCAAAAAGCCCAAGAAGTGGTTGGGGGAAGGTGATGAGTAAGGTGAGCATAGGCACCATGCTGCAACTTACCACATATGGACACTCAACTGTTACTATCACATTAGAAAATAGAATTAGAAAAATCAACAAAATTATGATAACAAACCCACAGGCAACCGTCTCTGCCCCAAACCAGTCATGACTGGTTGCAACCAGTTTTCACCAGTTTTGGTCTGGTTGCACAGGTTTCTACTAACCAAAAGACCTGTCTGGGTCCAGTTGTGACCAAAAAAGGTAAAAAAAACTAGATGCAACCAGGTCTTAAATTACTAGTTATCACCAAATGCAATGCACAACAGGAGAAATTCAAATAAGGACTGATATTTACATTATGGAAGAGGTGAAGAGAAAATATAACAATGACAACAAAAAAGACTTGTACATCAAACTAGCCAGCAAAGTGGCTGTTCTACTTGAGGCTCAAGACAGATGCTATGCAACACCTGATATCCAACTTTTGGGAAACAAAGTCATTCTTACCCTATTCAATTATGGAAGCTCAATCTCTACCCATCCCTTTGACATACACCAGTTTCCTGAGAAATTCCTCCACATCCATTCTGGGGTCATGTTCACAAATGGCACTACACTTAGTTTCAACCCTACTATTTCCCTCATCCAGAATGGCCAGAGACTGATCCAAATCATCAAGCACAGCAAGCAGTTTGAAATTCTCATCAATATGTTACTTTTCTTTTCTGGATTGCTACACAGCCATGGGACAACTGTCTGGAGCAGGACAGTCATGACTGACCAAGAAGACAAAGAGATCATTGTAAAGGACTTGTGGGTTGACCCATTATAATGGTACACAGAAGGCCAGATCTTGAAGATGTTGGAAATGGCCAGTGTGGAGGGCATACTGAGGTTGGTACATGAACAGCAAGTTCAAACTCAGCATTCCATCATACAGAAGCTCCTCAACAATTCCACCCACATCCTTCATATGCTTCTCAAGGGCCCCAGACCTTCTACATCATATTATCTGCATGTCCTGTCATATCTTGTTGCAAGACCACAAGGATACCCAATTTTTGACTTTACCTCACTTGCAGAGTTACTTGTTGGAGTTGTCAACTGCCTTTCTGGTATGTTTGATTGCTGTGATCCAGCATTAATAACTTATGCCTTTTAGCTCATCACAACACTGTTAAGAAGGCACACATACTTCACCACAATGTCAGTCCATTCAATCTTTTATTTGTGTTTGCAATACACAATAAACTTGAAGAAGACTTCCTTGATCAAGTGCTTCAAGAGTCCAAGAGATGTAGAATAGGGCTAAATAACCTGTAGAATACTTAGTAAGTCACTAAGTAGAATTAAAGATACTATGGTGCAATGTAACTAATGCTTATGTAAGCTGTAACTACCAAATATGGAATAATTCCAACACTCCTCCTCAAACATGAGAGACTAAGACTATAGTTGTAAGTGTTTGTTCTAGTGAATAAAGGATAAAAACAAAGGAAAATATACCAATAAGATTGATTAAATGAATGGATTTCATGTCTGTAGTATGTCTGGTGAGGTTGTGCTCCACTGGCATGGTTGCCTGATATGGGGCTCAACTAGGTGGTTGCACTGTCCAAGTGTGTGCACTTGCCCTTGATTGCCTTGATTGGCCTTGTCTTCATGTATTGTGGTCTGGGATCACTCCTACACCATCTATGGTCCATATACAATGTATGTGGCATGTTTGATTCACCTGATTCAGCTTTGATGCACCTGGATGCTCTAGTGAATGGGTTTGTGGATACTGACACTTGTAGGTCATGTTTTCAGTCATCCTTGGTGACCTGGTGGATTTGGATGAATGTGAGATTGTCCAAGATGGTTGGGAGGTGGATTGGATGACCTAGGTACATTTTTTGTTGTGCACTGGCACTGCTCATGCTGACTCACCTGGTATTCAGCTAGTGTGTCCATTTTGACTTATTTCAAGTCACTGTGTGCTGCACTTATTGTGCTGTCCATTCCCCACCATCTACCATTGTATCCAACACCATCACCATCAATTTTGTGCTTTCAATCACACTTGATGGCTCCCATCAGCTCCTGTTTGCCCTTTAGGCTTTCCAGCCTTCTATCTGGACATAGCATGTCAGTTTCAACAATGTGCTTGTCCCTGATGCTCCTGGGGTGTTCCCTATTGTATCCAGCATTGTCAACAACATTTTGGTGGCCCTGAATGCCCTTGATGTCACCAGGTCTAACCTACTTGCCCAACTGGCCTCCTGGCCTGGCTCCTTGATGTGGCATGTTCATTTCAATGATGTGCTCATCCCTGACACCTGTAGGACATCCCTGGGCCCTCTGGATACCATCTGGTATGGCTGTTTCACCATTTGGCTCATCTGGCTCATCTAGAGCACTCTTGGATGAGTCTTCCTCTTCCCTTTGCACTAAATGTCTGTGCTTGTGTTCTAATGTGTCTGACATATTTGTCTGACAGTTCCCAGTGTCCTTGATGTTTCCTGACACTTTCAACATGTCTGTCTTGATGCCAGTAAGTGCATTTTTGAAGCTTGCAACTCCTTTTCTCTTCCCCTTGAGTTTAACACTCAGAGGTATATTCAATGGGCTCATGTGCTCATCAAGTGGTGGAGGATCTGGGGGGTTCTCTGGTATGTTGTCAATGACCATTTTGTTGTGCTGATTGTTTTCAGCAGCCCTTGTTGTCAGTCATACATGCATGGTCACACTTCCTCTCTCCCCCTTAATCAAGTCACCTCAACATGTCATCAATCTCTTGACCTTGTTCTGGACCTCTTGGCTCATCCTTATGGCCTCCCTGTTGGTTCCTGCCAGTGTGTCTGCATGCCCATGCACAACACTTCCATTTTGTTCAGTGATAGTCTTACCCCCTGGCTTGACCTGGATATCCCTGGGATCTGTGGGCTCAGCTTGTGGCCTGTTGGGCAGCTTGTCAAGCTTCCCTGGTCAACATTCCTTGTCACCATTATCACCCACTGCCTCTGCACCCTCCATCAACACTCTCAACACCCCTATCTCACTCAACTTGACCTCCTTGATCCTTTGCCTGCCATCTCACTGTTCCACACCTTCAGGCTTGTTGGATAGCTCTGTGGGCACATCTGGATGATGTTCAGCATTGCTTGTCACATCTGCAGGGTCCTCTAATGGTCTCAATGTATCCATCATGGTCTCTGTGTTGGTTGGGTGGTCACACAACATGCTTCATGCACTTGTGCTGGTTGTCAGCAATTGGTTGCCTTGGTCCTGAGTGGCCTTGACATTGTCTGGCTCATATACAGTCAGCTCAGCACTGCTGTTGCTCACCTGTGGTGTGCACTCCTCCTCAAGTGGCATTCTCAGGAGTGCATCTAGTATCATTGTGGTGGTCTTGTCTTCAGATGTCTCCACCCAACAGGTTTCTTTGTCAACATGCTTGTGTGCATGATGGTCTCCATCTGCCATCTCCCTGCTCTCAACCTCATCATCCAGTGGGTCCTGTGACTCATCCACTGGTGTTGTTGGCTCTGTGCATGTTGTGTATGGGTCCATGGTGTCAGCAGTCATGTGGTCATCAACCTGCTGGATTGTCATTGGGATTCCTGTGGTATGGCCAGTGTGTGATGGGCTATGCTGTAGCTGCACAAGAGACTTCTGGGTCATGCACTGATTGGGGGTTTGTCAACACCTTGCATATGGGTGACAATGTGGCTGTGCAAGGGACTTCTGGGTCACACACTTGTTGGGGTTTCATTAATGCCTTGTGTATGGATGACAGCGTGGCTGCATAAGGGACTTCCAGGTTGCACATTTATTTGGATTGTTTGGGGCTGGACCATGGCTGCATAAGGGTTCTGAGGTCACACTTCCACCATCTGTCATCCTTTTGCCCTCCTGATGTGTTGGCTGGGGTTCATAAGGCTGTACTGTGGCTGCACAAGGGACTTCTGAGTTATGCACCTTGCTGGTGGCCTCCTGAAGCTGTTTGACTTCTGTTTGGAGTCATTTGGTGACTTGCAGCTGCCATTGAGTGAGGTAGTGCTGTTTGTACATGGTGGTGGGCTATTGGTTGGATTTTACTGTAGCATAGTCAGCATCCAGTGTCATGTGCTGAGCTTCTCATATGGCCTGAATAAGCATCTCACAGTAATCTGTCCATTCACACCCATTGAGACTCAAGACTTGAAGTCTCATGCTGTTTTCAAGTTCAACTTTGTAGGGCATTTTGTAAGTCTGGTGAGTAAGCTGTTAAGCTGCTGAGAAGCTTCAGACAGGATTTAAAACCTGTAGGCAGGGCTCATAATCTATGGAATAGGGCTAAATAACCCATAGAATACTCAGTAAGTCACTAAGTAGAACTAAAGGTATTATGGTGTGATGTAACTAATACTTATGTAAGCTGTAACTACCAAATATGGAATAATTCCAACAAGAAAGCCACTATTCATGCCAAGATCCAAAAATTGCCATGTCATGGTCTTCTCAGAGATTGGGACTATGCTGTGCCCATTGACAATTTCCATTGCAATGACCCCATCCCTGATGCCCCTCCTGCTATTCATGTCAAAGCCAATATATCACCACTTTCTCAGTCCAACCTGAGAGACACACATGATATTATTATTTCCTTGGACAACAAGCCTCTTCCAAGTGATTCCAGCATGGCTATTGATGCAAGTCCACTTCACCACAAAGTATATACTTCTTGTCCATTTTTGTAGTCCATCTCATCTCTGTGCTAGGGCATGTGGACATGAATGGCCACTGAGCTCAGCTACACCAGTCCCAGAACTCTGGTGATGCATCAGGAACACCATAATCTTAAGCCTGTCTTCTACATCCTCCTCACTCTTTGCCTCTTGTATATAAGCCCAACAAACTCAAACCCCCCAGAGTGCTTTTCCAATGCTTTGACCCATTCTTTGCCATAATGCAGCCCAGCACCCTCAAAGTTGTTACCATCCAATCTGATTTTGGCTGGATGGCACTCATGCTGTATTTTGCACTGTATTTCCAACCTCTGGTTCCCCTTCTAGAGAAAATTCATGAAGAACTCATCCTTCCCATCAAACTGCAGAATGGAATTATTTGAGCCAATCATGGCTTTATGCACAACTCCTTCATTGATGTAATTGTCATGATATTTACAAAACTCCCAGAAAGTGCTAGCTCAATACCAGATTCCAATAGGTTTTCCTCAATCCTACCTGGTGGTCCACTGCTGCAGTTGCCTCTGATCTGAATGCCTGGGATATCCTCAACTTAACTCCAAATGCCATCACAAAAATCAAAATGAGTTAGACTCTTATTTGCCCAAACAACATTCTCCAGCTGTTGGGATTACTGATCCTCCCTTGGCAGATGTGTCACATTCAGGGAACATTAATGGATTAAGCTCTGCTGGCAGTGCCACCTCTACACATTGGACTAATATTTCTACTAGTAACTTACCCTATTAAGTCAACTGTATGCCATGGTATGTAGACCTAAATGTACTGTATACTAGGCTCTCAGCATACTGAAATGTCTTTGTTGGAACATTTGTTGCTTCACCTGTGAGTCACAGCATGTGACAGATGCTTGGCATTACCATGCTTAGCCAATGAAAGGGTCCAAGCTTGGCAAACATTGACAGGCTTTGACAGGCTTTGACAGATTGCATCTCAGCTAGGTAATGCTCTGATGCTGTTACCTCAGCTAAGTGAGAAGATCAGTTTGCTGATTCGGATGAGGTATGCCGTCTCCCTCCCACTCTTTCAGTGGCAACAACACTCATGCTCTCCCTGCCTCTCATTCTTGTCCTTACCTCTATCAATGGCTCAATGACAAGGACAACAAGGGTGACAAGATGACAGCTACACTCCCTCTCTCCTTCACCTTCACCATCAATGGCTCAACAACAAGGACAAGGGCACTTATGCTCATACTCATGCTCACCTCCATCAATGGCTGATTGATGAGGATACTCACCTTGCCCTTCCTCTCTCCATCAAGCTTGTTCTTATTCCCATTGACAGCATGACAACAACAACACCACAAACATGGACAATGACACTTGCCCCATTCCTCTTTTTTCCCTTTGCCCTTGCCCTTGCCCTTGTCCCCACCCCCATTGATGGTACAATGACAAGGATGACAACATAGATGATGGTGATAACAACAACAGGGATGACAATAAAGACAACAAGGACAATGAGATGGTGACAACAAGCACAACACTTGCCCTCTTCCTCCTCACCCTCATCCTCATCCTCACCCCTGATAACAAGGACAACAGTGACAACCATGAAGATGACAACACATGCCCTTATCATTATGCCCTTCCTCTTCCTTGTCCTCCATCAACAGCACAACAAGGACAACAAGGATTTGAAAGAACAATGGCAACAGCCATGAAAATGATGATGTATGCCCTCACCCTCACCCTCCCCCTCACCCTCACTCTTATCCTCACCCCCGACCTCTCACCTACATCAATAGCACAACAAGAATGATGTGTCCTGTCACCCTTGTCCTTACTTGCATTGGTAGCATGACAAGGACAACATGGAGACAAGGATGAGGGTGTTTATATATATATTAGAATTTTTGTAGTAAATTAGTACTAAATTTTATCCTATGTATGAGTGAGCAGTCTGTCAAAAAGACCAGTTCAAAACTGGTCTTTTGTCAGTCTAACTGTTTGATGAAAAGATGGAGACTGAGACTGAGACCAACAAAGACCATTCTGTTGGTCTTTGTTGGTCTTGATTCTGATTGGTCATGGTCCAGTTAGGTCCCAGTCTTTTGCCAGTCCTAAAAACCAGACTTTCAAGCACTACTGCCAGGTCCACCAACAACAACAACTATGACCCACAAATCTGCCATTACTGAACAGCAGACTATGCAAGACCAGCATGGCTTTTTGGATGATGGGAGATCAGAAGAGAACAACAGCAATAATGCCAGTAATGAGGAGAAGAATGTACCTCATTCCCAAGGTGTCAGACCTGCAGGCCTCACACATCCAATCATGGACCACTTTACTATTGCTGCCTGCCTTAGCTCTACAGAAACAGGCTCTATCCCATTTCTCCTTCATACTTTTATTGCAGGCTCAGTGGCAGTTAACCTGTCATATTCTCCATCTTTGTGATGAATCAGCATTGATGAAGCTGCATGGATGTTTGGGCTGCTCTAGCTGATTTCCTACAGTGTGAGTAGTGTTGTCACAGTTCTGGTTTTTTGCTGGTCTAAACCATAACCAGCACAAGGTCTGAGCTGACCTGGCATGAATTAACCATTGAATAAACTAGTTCCTACACAGGCTTGGCAAGCTGCAACTGCAGTCTGGCAACTGCTTTTAACCAGTCATTACTGACTCTTAACCTCACTACACATTTTTTTTAGCAGACAACAGTGCCCTAACAATGTCATCAGCAACCTGGCTGCTGCCAGCTATCTTCCACCCTCATGACCTGCTCAAGCTAAGAACAAGAACAAGACAAGAATGGAGGCAATGAAACAACAACAGCAAAATGGTAATGACAGAATGACAACCACAAAATGACAACAACAGAATGCCAACAACAACAACAAGATGACCTCACACTATCTCTGTTTCCACCTTTGTCTCCATCTCCATCTCCTTCTCACACACTGGGCCATGTCTGCAGCAATTTTAGGATCCATCAACTTATGATACAGATCTCCTTTGTGTTGGAATTGAGATGGTGTGGCA
The DNA here is from genome assembly GCA_038090075.1 of Xanthoconium purpureum. NCBI lineage: Eukaryota > Fungi > Basidiomycota > Agaricomycetes > Boletales > Boletaceae > Xanthoconium > Xanthoconium purpureum. The sequence goes on from JBBPMA010000104.1 coordinate 33,628, forward strand.
AGCTGTGAGTTTGCAGGGTCAATTTCTCTGTTACTGGTGCTGGCAACCTGCCTATGCACCACACATAGCAGAAGTGGCATATTATGCTTATTAAGGAAAGTGAGAATTTTGACATGAAACCATATAGAGCATGATTACCCTTTGTAAACTGGTCTTGGTAGAGCTTTGTTTGTTTGGTGTAGACATTGGGTACTTGCTTGTGATGCTGGTGGTAGCAGTGAGCATGGTCTTATTGTGGTTGATTGCTTATCAATTGATAGATTCCATTGAGGCTAATTACTATATAAACATGTGGCTACAAAGGAGATACCATATAGAAAAACTCTTTTGACCAATATTTATTCAACCAAAATTGTTATGTTGAGTGTAGTTCTCTAGTCATGAGTTGTAAAGCAGGCTGTAGATTTTAGTGAAGTTGCCTAGCAAGTGAGGGCTTAATGGTGATGCCTTCCTTGGACAAGAGTATTGCTTGAAGCAATACTTGAGGGATCTCAGAGGAGATCATTGAGTGGGCAAAGACCACAGTTAAGGTGGTAATACAAGTATCCTCTCCTTATGCTGAAGGCAGAGGCTGGGTCTCAAGGACAATGAAGGCCTTGGAATGGACTAGATTACAATGTGAATGTGAAGAACTAGCTGGGGAATCCCAGCATACATGGAGGGGTTTATATATCTCTAAGGAATGTGCATGGACCAGGACAGAATGAGATATAAGTGAAGAGGTGGGAGCCCAATAGGTTTCCATATCTAAAAGGAGTGACAGAGAGTCACAAGAAGAGCAGAAAGGGGAACATATGGGAGACTGGAAGATGGAGCTCAGTGTCACAAAGAAACTGCAGAATCAGAAGTGAAAAGAATATGGAACATATTGGAGCCAAGACAAAATTAGAAAGAAACAAAGAAAGCATCTGTGGATAGAAGCCTAACTATGCTGTGAGAGAGACAGATCTAGAAAGAGAATCTGGATCTGGACAGAGGTGTCCAGGAGTCTAGTGGTGCATAGTATGGGATGAGGAAGTTCTTGGGAGGCATTGAGAGGTTGCTGTAGGGTGCTAGGGAAAAGGCTTATTTACAATATGGAAGGCAGTGGTAGAAGTCACAAAAGTGTGATACAGTTTTAGGGAATTGGAAATAAGACTACATGAAATGGCATTGGCAAGGATGAAGTAGTTGATGACAGAACATGATAGCTCCATGTGTTTGGTGAGGAAAGGACCATTTGAGTCATTAGTGTGATCCTCATGGTCAAAGTGTTCTCCTTCTTCTCTTCTTTCTTCTTCTCCTCCTCCTTCTTACCTTTCAGAGCACAGGGATTTCTTGTGCTGAGCTGTGATTGATGTGGCAATATTTAACTGGAAACACTTGTCAGAGCAGTTGAGGTAATGAGCAATTTGCTTGTAGTAGTTCTGGTTGTTGCTCACATGAGTGGAGATCTTTATTTTTTGTATGTGGGCATGTTCAGTCGCATTGGTGGACCACTGCATGACAGGACTAGAGCATCAAATGAATATGACCATGCTTTGTAGTAATTCTAACTTTGGTATCTTCCACAAATTGTGAGCACCAGCCTGCACAATGACACCTTTGTTGTCATGGAACAATTGGAGTGCATCTGCTAATCTGCCAAGTGATTGATTGGAGAACACAGGTGCTTGTGTGACGTAATGAAATTCAACAAGTGTGTGTATGGCAATCAGGAAGCAATGAGAAACTCTGCCAGCAATGATGCCAACAATGTAATGCTGAATAGAATGATGGTCATGTCTGGTGACCTGCTTCAGCTTCGATATGCCATGCTTGAAAGCACAATATGGCAGGTTGCAGAAGAGAGAAACCAAATTTGATCTCTGAAGCAGTGACAACTTCAATGCACTATTTGATGTTGTGGTCCCAGAAGAAACAGCAGAAGTGGTGAAGCATCTTTGGATGAAGGAAAAGAAAAGGACAAGTTAATGGCCAGTTCATCCAAAATGACTTGATAATGCTGTTCAGGCAGAGGGCCTTGACAACCTTGAGAAATTCTTTGTAGTCCAGGGGAGAGCACCTTTCAAGTGCTTTGTTGATGGCATCAAGGATGTGGGATCTGGTACATGGAGGATGTAGAATGGGATTGCTGAACTGCTTCAACATCATTATTGTAAACAGGAATCCTTTAGGACTTGTGCACACTACAAGGCACAGTTCTGGGGTGTCTGCTATATATGCTGCTAACAGGGTGTAGCAGTACTGCATATTCCCAGCAGGGTTATTTATCATTATACTGACACACGCAGCTACCTTGAGTGGTTCAAGGACGTTGTTTAGAGCATGGTTGATAATCTTGTCATGTTACAAGCCCTGAATGTGACTGTTTTTGTGAATAAACTTGGGAATTGGGAGCAGAGCCAAAAGCAGGTACATATGGAGTGAGGTCTTCAAGTGAATGGCAGGATCAATGTTCATAAGGCTGATGAAGAGGGGGTATGCCATATGGTCCCTGCTCATTATGGATATATTTGTCTTATCCAAAAAAAGAACAACACCCAGCATTGTTGTACCATTGGGCAATGCTTCCTAGATTAAAAATAAGTAAGATGGCAGTAATAGATCAATCAATTGAACATATCTGAATCTCCCATGCATGTTCCCCACTCACTCAATCCTCATATATGCAACAAAAGCAGGCAGCTGAGGTCCAAACCTGTTGTGGGGTGAATGATATGTGAGGGGAAAGCAGAGAGTGAATGTCATGAATGTCAACACACCAGGATAGGACTTGCTACAGCCTGGGAAAACCTTAGTGTCATATTTCATTTCTTGATAAATGTCATTAAAGTGAATGTCTGAGTCAGGGGGAAGTACTGGATGTCTCAAATCCTTTTCTACAGCCCATATCAGATGAAATATTTTATTTTGTGCTGTTTTTGACTCTGGATCATCATATGATTTCCCTGATTTACTACCCACTTAGCCAACCTCCCTTAGTACTCCCTGACCATGACATCCATTCACTGGCATTCTCTTTAAATCCAAATTATTCCAGGATTCAAGGTGACATCCCTCAACCACTTGCTGTCTCTGAGGATGATTCAGAAGATGGTGCACCCCAGCATACTAGTACTATAAGCCACAAACAGAGCCAGCTCCCTTGCAACAACTAACTCTTTGCATTCCGATAAATACTCAGAGATCTGGTGGCATGGATGACATTGTTCCTGTCCCATGCAGCATCCAAGAAGCCTACCTTCTATTGGAAGTGGCTCATGCTAATCATTGTATCATCCTCACACACAAGACTCTCATCAAATCATCCATTGCAACACACTTGTACTTCAGTACAATAAGATGGTATTGGAACAGGCACAAGATGATCTCCATGTTGCAGATTGCTTCGTCAGACAAGTTCATTTCTTGATTTGCAAAGGCAGCCAGAGTGCAGCATTTTCCTATGGGATACTTGTCTTTTATTATTGTTGTGTAAAATTTCCCACCCTGCTTGACTTGCAAGAAGCCCTCATGCCTCAAGGCCACCATTCAAGTTGTCTTCATCATTGTATGCTGGAGGTCATCCAGAAGCGATACTGGTGGGAGTATTGTTATGTAAGGAGAATCCATCTGATGTATAACACAACATGCATGCTGCTAATCTGTGGAACAAAACAGTGAAGAATTTGCCATTCACTCTTTGTTTTCTCCACTTTTACAGGATGACGGCCAAGTGCAGGATTATCTCTGAGAGTGAAGACAATGATGACATGAACAGGATGAAGAGATCTTGAACAGCTCTAGACAAGATATCCAAAGGTACATGATCACTCTACTCACCCATCATTACCTGTTCTGAACATTGCAACTGAACTCAAAGTTGTCTCTACAACACAACATTTGGAGCAGTCCAGAAGAGGTAGTGGAGGACACTTGGCTTATATGAAGCAAATCAAGCAAGTGCAGACAAAGAAGCTGAAATGTGCCTCAAAACTTGACATTGCTACACAAGAAGATGTCAATCCCATGATGGCATCCTCTCAAAACAGTGGTGAACACAGCTCTCATCCAAGACAAGCTAGCTCTGGAATGGCTGTCCCTTCCCAGCTATGGATCTCCCAGTTGGCAAGGTGACTGAACATGCTGAATTCTGACAGCTTCACTATTACAACCCACCCACTTGTAATGTGATCAAGCACACAATGCAGTTTTCCTATTGCAATGCCACTTCTATCAATCCTTTTCCTAATCATGCTGCTTTCAACACACAAGCTGTGAAGTATATGGTGATTGCTGAATGCTGAACTCAAGGTCTCATTGTTTCAAACAGTAAGTGATTGCTCTACATCTCGCTTGGAATTCCGATTCAACTCCTTAGAACTCTCAGATTGGTGAACACTCACCTACACCGGCTATGGAAGGACCTTGGTAGCTGGCAGTCCATTTTGAGAAAAAATGCCTGAACATTTGTCACTCAATAATATCAGTGGGATCTTGAATACTGCTGTGAGTGCAACATCAAGATTACAAAGAATCTATTGGGCAATGGAGGCTTATTTTTAAGAAACAGCACTGATATCAAGGTAAGGTTGATCCATTCATGATCAAGCCACCTCCTGCCCTTTCTGGCTTGATCATTGACTTCTTTTACAACAGCCCTGCCTCAGTTGGCAAATTATTTCCTGAGGTATTTGCTGGTGAGGTTCTGAGAATCACAGTGGCCCTTGCCACTATAGCCATTTATTTTTCATTGTATCTTTTCATCTCTTGAAGCTGATCAATTCACAGCTTAAAGTCATACTTGATGAGGTTGCCACAGGCAAATGGGAAGTTAATTTGAGGATTACAACTTACTTGCCAGTATACACTGAGATCCTCAGCCTGATGAGCAAGTGTGACAGCAATGATGTTCATTGAGCCAAAACAAAAGCCTTGTAAACACAATGGGCTCAACTTGGCAGGTAAGTTAGACACTTCTTGCTCTGCATCATCTCCCTGATTTCATATGATTGTTAGTAATGGCATGAGTAATTTCTTGCTCTGCATCATCTCACTGATTTCATATGATTGTTAGTAATGGCATGAGTAATCATGACCAGGAATCAGCTGTTGGCAGGTGTGGCTTTGATGTCAACCTTGACTAATGTATGCAACAGTACCTATCATCATTGCTATGTTTTGTAGAGCCCTGCTCTATCTGTTGTCAAAATCTGTTGAATGCTATTGTTTACTATTGCTTGACAAATCTGCCCTATCTCAAGAACATCTAGTATTGTATGTTATGGCATATGTCTATCACAGAATCAGACAGACTGTCCAGTTTGGTCCTGATTGTGACATTGGGCCTATTCTGCCATTCTATTAGTTTGTTGAACACTGTCAGGGCCTAGTCTAGTGCAGCATAGACAAGGACAGAACCAGAGTATGAGCTTCTGTCTAGATCTAGACAATTGGGAACCTTACTACAGACTTTTGTGTAATCTGGTTGGCAAGACAGTACTGTCCAGTTATGTCTGGGAGAGGGTTGGTTTCTGATGTCATGTTGTTTTGCAACTGTCATTCTTGTTGTTGTTGTTGTTGTCTCATTATTGTCTCAGGATGGAGAAGTGGTGGTGGTGGTGGTAGTTGTGCATGAGAGGATTAGACACCAATTGAGTGCAGTGATCAAAATGAAAATTGTATGATAATTGCTAGTCAGTGAAGTCAGGGGGATAAGTAGAGCAGAAGATCAGTTCAGACCAGTCCAAGACCAGATCAACACCAATGAGAACTGGTTCTTATTTGTTTCAGTCCAGTCTTGAAGGGATATGAGATTTTGAAAGACCAATTCAGTCTTGATCTTGCCCAAAAAAGGCAAAAGACTAAATCAAACTGGACTTCCAAGTACTATCTGGTGGAGGTCTTAATGTATCAGTTGTTGATAATTTTGTTCCCTTTGCCCTAGCATTGGACCAGTCTTTTTATTTGGCTGGAATTAAAAAGACCGTCTGAAACTGGTCTGGACCAGTCTTTTTTAGGACCGGATTGATGCCCCTACATCCCCCCATGTAGGACTACATTCACAAATACTTTCATATTTTTAACTATTTTATTGGAATATAAAACTTTACAATTCAGGTTGGTTGCTTTAATAATGACATCTGGTGTGGAAATGCTTGATCCTATGGGCCAGATGCCTTGATCCAAGGCTCAGTAGAAAGCCAAGGGTATGTGCTACATTCCATTCCACCAACATGAAGTGTAATTTCCACAGAGTAACCAGTTGCAGACTGGTCACAGAGTAACCAGTTGCAGACTGGTCACAGAGTAACCAGTTGCAGACTGGTCTTTAAAAGACCAATCCAGAACAGGTTGCAACCTATGAAAGACTAATCCAGACAGTTCTAATCAGTTTTGGTCTGGTCTGGACTGATTCTGGATTCAAAAAGACCAGTTGTGATCCAGTTGCACCCTTCTGGAAGCAAAAAACCAGACCACATCAGATTTTCAAACTCTATGAATATTGGTACAATTTGTGTAATGATGAAATGGTGGGGCATGACCATCAATTGGTATCCTACATATTTACTATGAGGTCTAACATCTATGGTTCATTGGTCACCTCTTTCATAGATACAATTTTCAAGTGTGTAGTCCAACTTGATTGATGTGAATATGTCCATAGTAGTATATTACTATAAGTTTTGATACTTGTACTTTTGTATTGAATTGTCATGGTCTGGACATTGAGCTTTCTGGTTCCCAATCTTTGTGCTAAATAAACATGAAATGTTGCGGTCTGCCAGTGGGCCTGACTTGGAGTCACTCCACAGTGGTAGAACCCTTTGACTATGGTAAATTTTTCATTTTGCTTGTGATTGTTGTGCTGGGAAGCTGGAGTGTTGTGTTCTACTGCAGAGCAACCTGAAAAATGTGAAATCTATGGAATACTATGAAATACTATGAGATACTATGAGTAGCTGGGTGCTTGAATTGGTTTTTTTGGTTTACTAATGTTTGGTCAGTAAAGTCAGAAATGGAGCTTCTTGGGATGATGAAAATATCTGGGGGCAGTGGTGCATGCTGATGTTGGTCAATGGTTTGAGCTGCAGGTCAACACTGACTAACTGGGACAGTGAAGTCAGCCATAGAGCTAGTTGAGATATTGAAAGTACCTGGAGACGGTGGCATATCATGAATGATGACAAATGGTCCTTCTTGTTTGATCGCAGACTTAGAATTGGTTATTCATTGCTTTAAGTTGTGGGCTTCTAACCACACATTATCTTCTTTTTTGAAGGAAGAGAATTTTCAGAAGGGGTTTAAGTCTGCATTCAATGGCAGGAAGAGGAGAAAATTGGATTGAGCTGTAGAATGAGCATGGGATTTGAAGTCCATTATGAGAAAAAATGGAGATTTTCCAGTTATGGAATGAGGGCAGTGATTGTGTGTAAATTCAGCATAAGAGATAGAATCAGATCATAAAGTGGAGAATTACCCCCTTAGTAAGCCCATGGTCTACCATGACCAGAAGAGAATCAAATTCATTAGAAAGAGAAAGGTTGGTGATAAGGTTACAGGAGAGTTGTTGGAAAGGACAGAAGGTGAAAGATTTAATGGAAGATAAGGGAAAAACAGTAGAATGAGTGTTTGTTTTGTTTTGTTGGCAGATGGTGCATCCTTGTAAATATTTTCATATGTATTGGGCAAGGCCAGGCCACCAATAGTCAATGAATATGAGTTGTTGTGTTTTCAGCTATCCAGAATGTTCTGCTGTTTTGTGGTTGTGATGGCAGGATATAATGTTACAATGGAGATTATTGTCTGGGGAATTGTAGATAATGTTCTGGTATGTGAGAATGCCAGTGTCACATTGCCAATTTGCAAAATGAGAGCAGAAAGAAGATGGAATGGTGCTGTCAATGGCTTGGAGGGCAGTAAGGAGTCTTTGAAGCAGGATTTTATATGATCATGGAGGGCAGTGTCAATAATGTTTACAAAAAGGAAAGGCAAAAGGAGAGTCACTCCTTCATTGTCCAATCCAAATTGAGAGAAATGGTCAGGCCTTTGTGAGAGAGCATCAGGACCTGTGAATTTTAATCCAGGAACATGGATTATTTGTAGGTCATAGTTGGTAAGGTCTAACAACATTGTGCTTGTTGGCAATTCAGGTGTTGGAATTGTTGGAAATAAGAAGATTTTGATGATTAGTAAAGATTTTGAGAGGAAATGTCAAGCTTTGTAGGTAGTAATGCCAAGCTTGTAATTCTCTTAGTATAGTGAGGAGTTCTCTATTATAGATGTTGTAGTTTTGTTCTGTGGAGGGAATAGTGATTGGGAGAGGTAAAAGCAAGGGTGCCAGTGTCCATTGACATCACATTTTTGTAAGAGGATTTTGCCAATGGCATGAAGGAATGGATTAGTGGCAATTTCAAAGAGTTTGGTAGAATTATTGAAGGTTATGATTCAAGAGGCATAATAAAATAATGATTTAACATGCATGGTAGCTTGGATCACATTTAATAGTGGTATTCAAATAGGCTATTATCTGGCTATACTTCTGGCTCTACTAGTCTATTTTTTTCAATCTGGAGTGAGCCATGAATGACTGATGAAGTTGAAATCCTGACATGGCAGAGCATATGCTGAATGTCAGGCTGTGCAGATTGGTGAAAAAGATAGTACTGGTAGCCAATATTGGAAATCAGCCACTTCTTTCTTTCCCCCACCATGCCTTGCATCTTAGAGAAAAAAAGGCTGTAACAGCATAGACAAGTTAGAATTCAAAGTTCTGACATGACAATTGGAAAACTTACAGTGTCAGATTAATGAAAACAATTCTGATGAGGACTTGGAAATCCTTCCCTCTACTTCCATCTCCCTTTCCGCAACTTAGAGTTAGAATCTAAGTCAAATGGCTTAGTGGAGAGAAGGAACACTCACTATTGGAAGCTCTTGTATGAGATCTGAGCACTCCATGACACTATTAGATACACATGTGTCACCAATCACATTGCTGAACCAATGCTATGAGCATCTCAGCTCCATCTCCTTCAATATTTTGCAGAGTTCTGATTGGACCAGTTTTGCAAGAAGGCTTGTGTTGACTTTGAGATATTTGATTGTATACTGGATCAAATTAGTGACCATGAAATCTTCAGATCAAAGTTGAATTGCCCTCAGGTACCAGTTGTGACTCAACTTGTTATTTTTCTGTTTTATATGGGGTACTATGGAAACATTGTAACTGCAGAGGATGTTGCACAGTGGGCAAGGGTTAGTGTTGGCTTGGTGATCAACTATATGGAATGCATGAGGATAGTGATCTTGGACCAACATGAGGAGTTTGTAAAGGTCCCTATGATAAATTCTTTTGATGCTGAACTTGTGCAAAGATTTGTGGAAGTGAAGTCATGTGAGGCTTAAAGGAGGAGGATTCTTTGCAATAGATGGATCAACCATAAATCTGTTTCAAAAGCCAACACTTTATGGGGAGATGTACTATGATAGGAAATCACATTACTCACTTAACTGTTAGGTAGGAACTTGTATACCTTATATCTGCTTCATGGCTGATGCTGTTGCAGCTTACCATCATGCTGCATAACTTGCTGGTGGTCAACTATGGCTTAGGGCATCCTGGGAGTGTGCATGATGATGCCTATGTGTTTCAGGAAACAAATATAGCAAGGAACCCAGAAGGGATAATACTGAAGGGTCACTAGGTGTGGGCTGACAGTGCTTACCCAACACATCCTTGGTGTGTTGTCCCTTTTAAGGCAACCCAAACAGCGCCACTCCTATGGCCACAGAAAGTGTACAATTGGTACCTGTTGAAGGTAAGTGATACAATTGTCAGCTGGTGTCCCCTATGTAAATCTGTTCTAGGTTTGTGTGTGCATGGAGCATACATTTGCAGCACTGAAAGGAAGATTTCAGTTACTTCATAAACATCATCTTAAGATCCAGAAGCCTAATGACTTAACATATGCAGTGCACTGGATTCAATGTTGTATCATCTTGCACAACATGATCATATGCTTCTACTGGGCATGTGAACAGATAACTAACACTGAAAATGATCTGGATCATTCAGCAGTGGTGATTCCTGATGGGACACCAGGACAGCACTTCCATGTGGACTTGATGTGGGAACTCTTTGCGGCACTTAGGATGAACTTTTGAGTCAATGAGGGGGAGGATTGAAGGAATCTCATATTTCATTGAAAAAGAAAAAGTACACACCATGAATTGCACAATACATCAAGCTTCATTCAATACACTGACAGTCCACCTATGGCCACTAAAGATGACAAAGGGAGAAA